>JAMKQA010011232.1:0-18000 GCA_024699735.1 Posidonia australis
TAACGACTAGTAAATCTGTAATTTTCTAACAGAAGATTTGGTATGCCGTTTTTGATCGGTCGACCGAATTTTGCAACGGTCGGGACAAAACGGAATTCCGAAAATATTTCGGTCTGCCGAAATGTTACTTTACTCTTTTGATCACAGATTTTCGGTGTGCCGCTCTATCTTCCGATGATCTTCCGAAAATTGCTGAAACGGTATTCTGATTTGGATCGGTCGACCGTTTTTCTAAAATCTTTTGATTTCTTTGCATGTCGGTGCTCCGAGTGATGTACCGATATTCCCTGAATCGGAATACCGAATAATTTCGGTATGCTGATTTTGATATAAGCTTCAAAAAGATTCTATCTTGGCATGTAAGTCCAAATACATATATAATTGAATATTTTGCTTTCATAAATGCTTTTCATAATTTCTTAAGTGATTATTTAACATTTAATCACATTTCATTTGTTATCATCAAAATGTATTTATAGATTTTTCCAACAGCACCATGTCTTTCCTTGGCCAAGTAGTTTGATAAGGGTGCTACTCTTTCTGACTCAACGATAACCCTAAATCCCCACCCCCCACTTCGCACCCTAACCTTGCTAACACAAATCAAATCCCTTTTGAACAACGTGATGTTACAAGTACTCGCTTATGTCTAAGGGGGAAGCAAGTCATATACAGTGGTCATCAACCTAAATCTTCATCGAAGAGCTCTGAACCTATTAAGACAAAGCCTAGCAAATTTAAAAAAACTCAGTTCAAAGCACTTCTTGCTATCCTTGATGACATGGATAGTGAGAAATCTGGAGATCAATTTGATGCAAAGGCCTTTTCTCCCATTCAACATATCATTCCCCAGGCATCAATATGTAACAATTTTCAAATTCCTCTACAATCTTACTTGCTTGAGATCAAGCCTATAGCGTCTAACTTTACTTCTGACTCCCCATCTCTCTTAGAATCTTCTTCTAAATCTTCGAGTTTCCTTATTGACAAAGAAGATATTGCCAATACTATCTTAATGTGGTATTTGTACTCTGATTTTGTCTTTTTATTCTAAAATTGGTTTTACCTATGGTAACAATGATGTGGCTAAGTCATTTTTTGATTACGTTCATGCCCAACAAAATGTGACAACTGTTAACTTAGATTACAACAATGCATGTATTGACTAGTTGATTGTTCTGAGCTTTTAATTATTTTTATTTATGATTCTTTTAGCATAAAATATTAGAGGGCTGAGTAGTAATAATAAGCATAGAGAGCTTAGAAATCTTGTGCGTCGCTACATAAGTAGTTTCCTTATCATTTGTGAAACCAAGGTAGACTCCTTTTCACAGTCCCTTCTCAGATTCATTAGGGAAGGTAGATTAACTTATTAAGAAGTTTTACCCTCTCAAGTTGTTGCTGGTGGTATTTTGATTGGCTAGGATGCCTCAATTGCTTCTAAATTAGAGGTAAATTATGGAAATTACTCATTGTTTATAAAATTTAAGAACCACACTGATTCCTTTGAGTGGTAGCTTACTAGGGTTTATGGGTCATGCTCCTTACCTCACAAAATTATGTTTCTAGAGGAACTTAGAACTTTATAATCCCTAGTAGGTGACAATTGGGTTATTGGTGGAGATTTTAATGTCATTAGATTCTTCCTTGAATGATCAAATAGGTCAATTGTCATTCCACTTATAGCATAGTTCAATAACTTCATTGCTATTTCCAGTCTTATAGACTTCTCACCCACCAACTCTTCCTACACTTAATTAGACTTTTAGGAGAATGCAATATTGATCAAGCTTGATTGTTTTCTAATCTCCCTCAACTAAGAGTCCCACTTTCCTAACTCCACTTGTTCTGGAAAGGCAAAGTTGATTTCTAATCATATTCCCACTTGTCTTGACACTAAGCCACCTGGTTGGGAACCTTTTCCGTTCAAATTCTATAGATCCTAGATTCTATCTAAAGGCTTTGACAATTTAATCCAGGATTATTAGGAAAAAAAATTCACCTAACGTAGATCCTATTATCAAAATTTCTTACAAACTTAAAGTAATAAAATGGTCAAACAAAATTGACTCCTCACTTACAGAAATGACTATTACACTCGATTAGTAGAGATAGAGGACATAATAAATAGATTGGATGCCCAAGCTGATTCCTGTTGGGATCTTAGACTTCATTAGAGGGGACGTGAATAGTGAATTTAGGAATAATATACAAATTAAAAGTTTATTTAACAATTTCAAACAAAGAACACAAATAAATAGAGTTGAAAGTTAAACTACAAACATATAAAGAAAGAGATGAGAGAAATTGAGATACACAAGTTATTTATAGTGATTGAGCCTCCTTGACTTAGTCCACTCTTAGAGAATCCCTTGAGAATTTTCCTATTCCGATCTTGTTACCTGGCCAAGATTCTGCTATTACACTCCTTGATGAATCCTTACCAAACTCTGCAAAAACCGCAGTGGGTGCTCCTCACAACCCGAGAAGCAATTAGACCTTGAATCTTGATTTACGACTCTTTTTGTTCAATCTCCCAAACTCTTTTTGACAAAGTGAAAGGATAGAAGTGAAGCCTCTTGTTTGAAAATTTTTCTCACTAGATAGGAGTAGAATGCTTGAAAATAATGTGGCTTGAAGCTCTCTAGTAAGTGAATGTATTATGGATTGTAAAGAGTCCTATTTATAGGAAAACATTAAGGAAAATGTGTGTGTAATGTCTATATTTTCCTTCTAACGTTTACAAATAAGTATTGGTTCGGTATGTCGAAATCATTCGGTCGGTCGAAATCTACAACATTTGAACACTTTCGTAAACCAAAATAAATTGGTATGTCGAAGATCCTCTACGATGTAAACCCAATCACTCTAGATTTCGATATACCAAGAAATATCTGGTATGTCATTTTAGATATCTATTGTAAATTTATTTAGCCTTGATTCGGTATATCAAAAATATTCAGTATGTCGAAATGCCCTGTTTTAAACCTATAATGAATGTTTTCAATGAATGATGGGTTTTAGGGCTAAGACTATTTTTCTAAGGCACTATCGGGGTATTTGGAAGATTATTATAAGTTCCTAAAATACAACATATTATAATTACATGATACTTTAGTTACAATAGAAAATTGATCTTCAATCTTCAATAAACTTCACTTGATTTTGCACACATGCTCCTTCATAGCCCATTTCACTTTCTTCTTATGCAAAGTCCATGAAAACTCTTCATTGACCTATTACGAAAATTAGCTCACAAATTTAATTTGTTATCATCAAAATTGAGACGAGGCAATTTTGCCAACAATCTCTTCCTTTTTTATGATAACAAAACAACAAATATTTCAAAGTTATAGAAATGACACTCCCTTAAAATATACATAAAGATATGTCAATAAAACATCAATTCTCTGCCTAAAAATATGCATAATATAATTCAATAAAAACAACAATGCACCCCTTAATTATATGAGTCCAAATAATATCAAAAATTACTTAAATTTGACTCATCTACCCACTTAACTTAAATTTTCATCATAAGTTTAAAAAATAGCTTTGAAAATCCTATCATTATTCTTCTCCCCTTTTTTGTCATAAGTAAAAAGAATAGAGGACATAAATTCAAAAAATAAAGAAATATTAACACAAGCATTATCAAAGATGAAAGATATTCAATAAGAATAAAAGAATCTATTTTTATATAGAAAATATTTAAAGAGAATCATCAAAATCAATTTTTATGAGATAAAGGATATTCAAGTAAGTACTAAAATCAACTATTATAAAATACCAATTATTAGATCCAAATGTTAAGTCCATAGGCATTAAGATCAACTTTTACATGAAAGATATTCAATAAGCATAAAAATCATCAAAATCAATTTTTATAATATGGTTAATGAAATATATATTATATTTAGAAAGAAAAATATTCATTAGACATCAAAATCATCTTTTATAAGATATTCAATGAATTATGATAAACTCTCCCTTACATCAATCATGTATAAAGAAAAAAAATTCAGATATCCAACAATTTTAGCTCTCCCCTCGATTCAAGCGTGAGTAAAAGAAATTTATTTAGTAAATTTAGTATACTCCCCCTTTCATCAAGCATGTGTAAAAATTCAATGAAAATCGATACATATTATAGCAAAAGATTTATTATTGGAAGTATAGGCACAAAATATGAATTTTATGAACAAAACCCTTAATTCTTTTTATCATGAGCAACCAGATATCAATGTAATA
This sequence comes from Posidonia australis, assembly GCA_024699735.1. Taxonomy (NCBI): domain Eukaryota; kingdom Viridiplantae; phylum Streptophyta; class Magnoliopsida; order Alismatales; family Posidoniaceae; genus Posidonia; species Posidonia australis. The sequence goes on from JAMKQA010011232.1 coordinate 4,252, forward strand.
GAGAATCACATTAAATCCATGATCAATAATAAAGTACTATAATATATGTCAATCAAGTTTAATTATATTTTAAAAATTTATCTAGTTCATTTATGCATATATTTAGAATTTATAAAGAGCCAAATATCAAATCAAGGTAAGATAATGTTCAAAATGAGTATAGACTCTGGATTAAAAAATTAATAAAAAAATTAACTTCCAGAACAATCAATTGACCGATATATTTTAGTAGACTGAGTCAGCGTTTAAAAAAAAAATCAGACGTCCGTTTCAAAACAGTACATTGAATCAGGGAATGCATATTTTTAATAAAAAACATAATAAATGATTTGAGTGGAATTCTATCCAAATAATTTTATTTAGCGATAAATTTGTTAATGAAAATTTAAAACAAGCTTTTTTCAATGGGATTACCAATATTACTCAATCACTTATAGTCTCAAGTTTTTTCTCCTCCCTAAGTGTCTTCAAACACTAGTATTCCTTGGAACAAGCAAAAATTTTGATACCTACTTTATTTTAGGTCGAAAAGAATTAGTTCTAGGGATTATATCATTTTTCATTTTTGTGATGCATTTTCCTTTGTTATCTTTCTTAATGACAATTTTATATTTTTCATTTTTAACTCTATAAATCCATTTTCATATGAAATACCCTTTTTATGCATATTTCTATTTTTATACTTTCTTGCATCAATATTTTTCTTATTAATTATAAGCTTATTAACATCATCAAGCAAACTTTCACTTTTGATTTTCATTGATACAATGTCATTTTCTAAATTATCAAGTTTTCCTTTCATGACATTCAATTCATTTTTCAAAACATCATTTTTTATTTCAAATACTTTAATCCTACTTCTCAAATCATCATTTTCTTTTGAAATAAATTCTTTTTCAAGAAATATATTAATAAAGCTTTTGTTTGTACTTTTGCATTCAACATTCAAAGATTTATATTTCACATAAAGCTCATTAAAAGAATCTAGTAAATCATTCATAGAAAAATCTTCAATATTGTCTAAAGATGATATCTTACAAGATTTTGCTATAAAACATGAGTAAGCAACTTCACCATCAAAAGATAAATCTTCATCAGTTGAAGAGTCACTATCATCTCAAGTTGCTTGAAAATCACTCTTTTTATTGATTTTTCTTTTATTCTTCCTTAGAACTCTTCCTTTCTTTAAGAAATTCTTGAACTTATGAGTAATAAGAGCAAGGTTTTCCTTATCTGAATCATCCAACTTAATCGAGGTATTAAGGGTAATACCCTTATACTTGAAAATGTTTTGAAGTTCCTTTTCTTTCATTTCGACTTCATATGAAGTAAGATTTCCTATTAGATTTTCTAAGGAATATATTGAGAGATATTTTGCTTCTTCATTAGCAATAGTTTTCTTTTTTATATTCGAAGTTAGAAATCTTAGAATCTTTCTAACTAAATCACTTTGAGAATAACATTTTTCAAGGGCTTGCAAACTATTTGTTATCCTACTAAATTTAGTAAACATATCACTAATCGATTCATAAGGTGCATTTTAAATGTTTCATATTTATGAACAAACATATTTATCATAGTTTCTTTTACTTGACGCTGAGTGATTTTTAAAACATGCCAAGCTTTATGATAAGTATTACAATTACAAATATGATTAAATTGTTCTTAACTAATAACACAAAACATGGTATTTAATCCCTTAGTATTTAATATGGCTAATTTCTTTTCATTATCATTTCATTCTTTATAATTCTTTTTACTAAGATTATATTCATTAATAATAATATCCAACAAGTCAAGATTGATAAATTTTAAATATACTTGCATTCTACACTTCTAATAGTTGTAATTTGTGCCATCATAGAAAGGTGGTCTATTAATGTTTTTTCTCTCTACAATATTAAAGTTAAATGAACAAGAAGTCATATCTAAAAGATGGTTAAATTTTATAACTAGATAAATAAGACTCTGATACCAATTATTGGGATTTTAGGCTTCACTAGAGGGATGAATAGTGAATTTAGGGATAATATAAAAAGTAAAACTTTATTTAGCAATTTCAAGCAAAGTACACAAATAAATGGAGTTGAAAGTTAAACTACAAACATACAAAGAAGAGCATGAGAGAAATTGAAATGTGCAAGTTATTTATAGTAGTTCAACCTCCCTGACTTAGTTCACTCTTGAAAAATCTCTTGAGAATTTTCCTATTCCGACCCTGTTACTTGGCCAAGATCCCACTGCTACACTCCTTGAAGAACTCTCACCAAGTTCTGCAAAAACCGCAATTGATGCTTCTCACAACTTGATAAACAATTAGGCCTTGAATCTTGATTTACAATTCTTTTTCTACAATCTCCCAAACTTTTTTTGACGAAGTGAAAGGATGGAAGTGAAGCTCTCATGTTTGGGAATTTTTTTCACTAGATAGGAGTGAAATGCTTGAAAAATAATGTGGCTTCAAACTCTCTAGTAAGTGTTTGTATTATTAGGTTGTAGGGAGTTCTATTTATAGGAAAATACTAAGGAAAATATGTATATAATGTCTATATTTTTTCTCTAACGTTCACAAACAACTACTGGTTCGGTATGCCAAAATCATTCGGTAGATCAAAATCCACAACGGTTGAACACTTTGGTAAACCGAAATAAATCAGTATGTCAAAGATGCTCTATGTTCTAAATCCAATCACCCTAGATTTCGGCATACCAAGAAATATCCGGTATGTCGTTTTAGATCTCTGTTGTAAATTCATTTACCCTTAATTCGATATATCGAAAATATTTAGTATGTCGAAATATCCTATTTTAGTCCTATAATAAATATTTTCAATGAATGACGAGTTTTGGGGCTAAGATTATTTTTTTAAGGTACTATGGAGATATTTGGAAGATTATTACAAGTTCCTAAAGTACACTATATTACAATAACATGACATTTTAATGACAATAGAAACTTAATCTTCAATTTTCAATAGACTGCACTTGATTTTGTATATATGTTCCTTCTTAGTTCATTTCACCTTCTTTTGTAAAATCTATGAGAACTCTTCTTTGACCTATTAAGAAGGTTAGCTTACAATATGATTTTTTATCATCAAAATCAAGACAAGTCAATTTTGCTAACAATTCTTGCCCCTTATCTATGGAGGAATGGAATAAAAAACAAGCTTTAAGAAGGAAACACTTTCATATACTCCTTGGGTAGGAAATTTATTGGAACCAACATTCTCACATTCAATGGTTAAAAAAAGATGATCTAATTACTCTCTTTTTCATAAAATTGTCAACAGTAGAAGAAGGCCAAACATCACTGCTCATTAATGGCAGTTGGTATGATTTTCCATTCTTAATAGGCAATGCTATCAAAATTTATTTTTATCATCTTTTCAATAAGTCCCAGGCCCTTAAGATGTCTTTGAATTGGAATCTCCTTTTGCCAAATAAAATTCCTCAACCTCAAGACCTTGATACTCCATTTTTTGAAGAAAAAATTAAATACAATGTTTTCTCCCTATTAGGAGACAAATTCCCGAGTCTTGATGGTTTCCTTTGTACTTTTATCATCATTTTTGGAATATGATGAAGGAAGATTTGATGAATTTTTTTCAATTTTTCCATTAGTCAAACAACATTGATGCTCTATAAGGTATTAATCAAACCTTTATAACTCTTATTCCTAAAAAAGTTTGAGAAAATTTAAGATTATTGGCTTATTAGCTTATTAAATAGTAGCTATAAAATTATTTCCAAATGTTTTGCCACTAGGCTCAACTCTATTCTCAACACTTTATTAGATATCTCTCAAAGTGCTTTTTTCCTTGGCCGCAATACTAGTGACTATTTTCTTATGGCACTGGAAACACTTCATATCCTTCACTATTCTAAAAGACCAGTAATGATGCTTAAATTAGACTTTAGAAAAGTCTTTGATATGTAAATTGGGATTTTTTGATAAATGCTCTCAAGGAATTTGTTTTTGGGGAAACATAGATAATTTGGATGAAAATATGCATGTTTACAGCAAAATTCTCTATTCTAGTCAATGGATCACAAAGATTTTTTTGGAGTCTCAAATGGACTTAAACAAGGTGATCCTTTATCTCCTTTATTATTTATAATCATTACTCATGTACTAAATAAAATGCACTATCTTGGAAATGACAATGAATTAATTAAAGACATAAAATTGCCCCCATAATGATCCTGAGATGTTAAATATACACCTTGCTTTTTTTTATCCCATGATAAGAAACCTTTTATTGCTTCCAAGTTTGCTCCAAACTGAAAATCAATTTCAATAAATTCTCCTTAACTAGAATTGGAATTTCTAAACTTTTAGCTGATAGATATAGTACTATATATGTTGAGGTGTACTAAGACTACACTTCTAATTTTCTATTTTGGTTTTCCCTTACATTTTAAAAAAGCCTCCTTTAGTTACTGAGCTTCAGTTATAGATAAATCACTTGCAAACTAAAATCCTAAAGTCTAGGTACTTATCCCTTGGGAGATGACTTATCCTTTTTAACTCAGTGCTATAAGCAATTCTAACTTATTATTTATCTGTCTTTCATTTACCTATCTAGGTGGAGAAGGAAATTGATAAAATTAGGAGATTTTTGTGGTCTTCAAATTTTTCCAGAAATAAAGATATTCCTCTTGTTAAGTGGCAATATATCTGTAGAAAAAAGCATAAGATGGCTTGAAGATTATTAACATTAGAAATTTTAATACTGCACTTAAGAGTAAGTTGCTTTGGCAGTTTTTGGGTAATAATAATGGATTTAAATGACCCACCCTTATAAAGAGTAGATATTTTTATCATATAACTTTAAAGCTTTATTGAATGTCTTCTCTAGTAATTCCTCGCATCTTCGGTAGGAATTAAAGTTCTATTACCCTATAGTTAACACTTTCATTGGATTTTCAGCTAATAATGGCAAGAAAATTCTTGTCTGAGAAAACAAATGAATTGCAAATACTTATTTGAAATTTGTTTTCTCTGATTTATATTCTATGACTAAGAATAAAAAAGTTTTCCTTACAGAAATGCTCTTAATATTTCTAAATAATGGACTAGAAGCTTTCAACAATAGCATGTTTATTTCTCCACATAACACCAATCTCTGTTTTTAGCAGTTATATGCTTTTTTGAACTCTACTTTTTTATCTAATGAAGATGAATCTATTTCTTGGATCGTTACAGCTAGAAAAAAATTCATAGTCTAGAATTATTATAACATTTTACATGATAGAGGACTAAGGTCTATACTCAGAAAATTCATTTGGAAATGTGATACTCCCTTTAATGTTAAAATTTTTACATAGTTGGTGCTTCATGATAAAAAAAATTTCTAGATCTAATTTAATTAAAAGGGCATGATTTGGTCCAACTCATTATGAAATTTGTGGTGTAAATGAAGAATCAACTCTATATATTTTCCTACATTGTTCTACTTCTAAAGTGATTTGGGAATTTTTATTAGTTGATGCAAACAATCTTTTACATAGTATCAATATTTCAGAAATTTTTTCATTATACACTGTTTTTAAGTTTGACATCTACCAACGAGACTGTAACACTTTTATTCTTGCTATAATCTGATGCTTATGGATGAATAGGAATGAGGCTATATCTAGAAACTAGGGTAAAAATATTTTCTCAGTATTTCACAATATTTTGTCACTAACCTCCAGTTGGACAGAAAACCTTTACGTCGAATAGAAACTAGACTAAGCTTTCATTCCACATGCTCTAAAGCAGATGAACCTCAACTGGGATATTACTATCCTTGTGACAGATGATCCTCTACTCGATGCACCAGTTAACGACAACACAACTGTGGGAGTAAGGCGACAGTTTGCCATTGCCTCAACTTCTAGTGTCTTAAGTTCCTCAAACACAGTAACACAAGAATATTAGTCTAATAGATATTTAGGGTTCAAGATCTTTTTGACAAACCTCTGTATGAAAGCTTAAATTAATTTTTCACTAGTCTGACTTACGTTTTGTCATTTTTTGCCTTGTCCGACTTTGGTTACTATTTTGCCTCTTACCCTGTACAAAGAAAGGACAATTATATTATAATATACTAAGTGGTGGAGCTCACAACCCAAGTATTGACTAAATATTAATATATACTGCCGTCTAAAAATAAAAAACTAAACTAAGGGGAGCTGGAGGAATATGTGCATGCAGTGTCCTTGGGAAGCGCCAACAGGCGTCCCATCACACCAAAAATAACCGGTGGTCTGGACGGTGCGGTAAGTGGCAACACCTAACTGGGGGCTGAAGTAGCAATTCTCACGAGTAAACGAGAGAGCCATGAGTTCACCTTCATTCCTACCATTTTGTGTCTCAATAAGCAACGGAGCGCTCCCAGCATCAACAAGTGGTTGAAGAGCGGAAGATTGCTACATAAGAGAAATAAAAGCAGAGCAATTGGACCAACTTTAAAACATGTAACATTTTGTATGGCTCATGTTCAACTAGACAGGCGTCTCTAAACCCTATTTGTGGTTTTACCATATGGCAAGGGTTCAAACCTCCATGAGCGTCAGAGAGTGAATATATTTTGGAAAGAATGAATTTAAGTAGTTTTGAACTTGAATCTCATGAATATTGATTACAAGGGACAACCACCACACCATTCAAGAAAATAAAAAATAAAAAACTAGACGCAGTGTCTACAAGAATTCCGTTGTCCGAGAAGTCGACTTCTCTGTGGAAGCTCGACACACCAGCTTCCCCTTCCACTACCAAGAACTGCTAATACGCGCAACACCTTTCACGTACTGGTTCAAAACTACATCTGTTGTTTCAATGAGGAACACCGGAAAATAGAAGCAGTCTAGAACGTCCAAACGTACTTCAACGAGAAAAACAATTCCCATCAACAGAAATCTTAAGAATTAACCGTATTTAAAGCTAACAACAAGATGCGTAGTCCAGCATGTACGAACCACCAAAATCAAAATAAAACACTGATGACGCAAGAAAATATCCTCCATCGACCAAACCGAAAACATTCCACAGCTGGAACAATAAATATCACAATATACAACATGATTCAAGGAAAGACGGCTATCACAAGCCATACACAAAACAGTGGCTCAATACCTTCCCAAATGCACGGGATGAGCTCAACAACCAACACCACAAATCTGAACTTTCAATTCAAAGCAGCTATGTCACAAACAAACCCAATCCTTCTTTTTTATCCATGTCAGCATTCAACAAACCCACTAGCTTCAATGACCAAACACTATCACCACCACCACCGCCAGAACCTGCTTTGTTCCCATGACATTCAGGCAAGAGTTCTCAGCGACTTCTCCCAACTCCACATGCAACTAGGATGCATAGAGTGATTTTGCAGCACGTTCAGAACACTAAGTGCAGAATGTATCATTTTGCCTTGTTAAATTCGGGATGCATCCCAAGACCCACCTTCCTTGCTTTCCAACCTCTCGCTTCCCATACCCTCTTCCAAATCATCCAGGGTCAACCCAGTTCCTGCTTCACTCCATGTTGCCTTCCTACCCATTTCAATCTCTTCCCCAGTTCTTCCCATGTTTGGGCTAATAAAACCTCCATCAGCTGCCCTATCTGGTAAATGTTGTTCATGCCGCACCCATGCTTGAAAGTTGTTCTTAGAAAGAGGGACAGTAGTGAAGAATTTCTCTTTGAAGTTTTCAACAACTCCTCTATTATATGGATTGGCTCTACGATCATATTGATATCTGAAATTCTCGTATGTTGTCTGACAGAAAAAGAAGTAAAGGGACGTCAGGCTATAAGTTATATGTGTATACTCACAAATAGAAAATATATTTCCCTAACAATTTTCTAGAAATAAATGCCTTACCTGGTTTGTACTAATGAGGTACGTATGAAAGAAAGAAAGACCTGCAACAAACAAAAATGGTATCAAAGTGTAAATTATTAGAACAAGAGATGCAGGAGTCTTCGCCATAGCTCTCCAAATTGTTTTCTGCTCTGTGACCATGATTCTTTTGACATAAATCCAGCAGAATGAGAAGACATAAATACATAGGAGAGTCGTTGTGACGACGAACATGAAATAGAAGCGATAGTTCCGCTGCATTACATAATAAATAAAAGAAGGTGGTGGTTAGCACAGGCATATTACGTTTTCAATTAGAGGATAACCAAGTAACACAGCAACAGAGACAGAAAAACAGTAATTACACATGACAGTTAAGTCTAGTAGTGCAGTAGACCAGACTGAAACATGGTGTTTGCTTTCACGTAAGGATTGCTACAAGAGAACAAATGATTTCTCGCCATGACTTCTGGACAGTTAATCATTAGAGTATTTAACTTGTATGTTTAATCCCTATATATTAATATTTACAATTTTATGTTCAGTCTCTATTTCATGTTTAACTTAAGTATACCTTCCTCCACATATTCTCTTTCACCAATTGCCATAATAATTTCGATAACAAAATGCAAGCCTAAGTTGCAACTTACGAAGAATGAACTTCAATGCTTCTTACCAGCCCAATACACTGGCCGACCCATGGGCAATGATGATCAAAGTTTTCCACACAGTTGTTGCATATTGAACAATGTGAACAACGAGGAGGACGATATAGCATGCAGGTGTCACAGTATTTGACTCTCACAGTTGTATTATTGACAATTACATCTCTTGTACGAGGTAAACGGAACTGAGTCTGACCAGCACCAACTTCAGTCAATCCATCCTGACCCTCCGGTTCCGGAGGATGTGCGTTACGAGGTATAATTCCTGGATCTCTTCCACATGTGAGTAGAAGAAGAGTTAAATCCTGAAAAAAAAATTACACATGCTGAGGTCAAAATTTTGCAACCTACAAAACAGAATATCTAGAGACAAGGATGGGTACTCAAAGCAGAGGCATTGCTAGTACAGTTGCATATAAACCATCAGCCACTGCACTAACCAAGATGGCTTTCTTTACGACCATGTTGAAGGGATCTTGTCTGATGGATATCAGGGCCCTTTTTCTTTTGGACAGGTAGGGGTCTCAGAGGAAATGCAGTTCGCACCCAGCATAAAATGGAAAATTATGAAAAGAAAAAGGCCAGTATCCATATTTTTACAAACATAACAAAATCAAATGAGAAAGATATTTGACACGATAAGTCAAATGATAGTGATATAGGCTACAAACTACAGATATGCATATGAGTATGAAAAGGACAAGCGAATAAAAGCTTAACAGAGGAGGATCTGATACATTTTTACATGGAAATGCTAAATATTTTTGTCTAAAACGAGAATAACATATAACATAAGATTAAAACACTTGTTAACTAAAATAACGTGCAAGTATTAAATTAATAATGATATTATGATCTAATTGTTAGTTAACAGTGTAAACAATAAGATGTGGAGGTAACTTTAATGAGTTGTCAGTTAATAAGCTTAAGTAAGATGCAAGCCTTAAAATAGTAAAAATCTAAAGAATGAAGATCCAAATTAAATGTTAATCTAGGTAAGCAGTGAAAATCTGACCATATTCAATTTCTAATAGCTACACTTTCACAAATTAACCTCTTCAAAATCAGATAAGTAATGAGTACTCCACAGGTATCTCAAAATTTTGATATCTGATGTGTTTCTGATATTAAGTAATTAAACTTGTGCAATTTAACATGATAATTGAAACGTAGCATGTGAAAGAGAGTACTCACATATAAAGTCAATGCAACAGCAACCACCATTATGGACAATCCCGCATTATGAGAGAAATTATCCATTAAATTTCTAGCAACAAATGCACAGAAAATGGGCATAGGTGCAACTATCAGAAATAGCGTAAGAAACAATGACCTCACATCAGGTCCAAATATAAACCTCCCTTGAAGAAGGAATACCTGCGTCCATTTGAACAACCATGTCAACGATGATTTCCATCGAAATTTATAAATAAGATTTCAAAGATCCGATTGCAAGTAATTAATTTCTCTTAATTATACAATCATTCATAAATTGAAAACACTATGCCATGAGTCAAAACTTATAAGAAAAGATTCATTAAATGATTAAAGAGAGCAATATTTACGAAAAGAAACTTCTGAGAATTGGGTTTTCATATATACCATTTGATATCCAATATCCAACACAAGAACAAGTAATTACTGGCACTATGTTCTTGTTGTTTGGACTGCTATAATGGGTACATACCAACTATCATGTACATATGATAATTGGAGCTATATAAACAGGGCTTTGTAAGATGCAACAATCACTAGAGAGCAAAATGGGTGAGAGGAAGAAGCTATCTAGTTACTTGAGGGGATGCCGGCCAATGGCAATGAGGAGTGGGGACCGCTGCCAATGAAGAAATTCCAGAGGAAAATGAGAATGGAAATAACAGAAAAAGGCACGTTGCAAATTTAAAGAGGGTCTTATTAAAAAATGAGATAGAAAGTGGTACTTTATGGTGGGATAAGCTACTCTACATCCATTCAAGTGCCCGAGTAAACTAATCCAATGATATATGTAATAAGTTAAAATAAATATGCAAAAAATAAGGAGGTGTGTTATTTAGCTCTAAGTTTATGAGTCATTGAGTGCTTGAGCATGGAGCCTTGATGGTATGTAAATCTGATGGCTAAATATGAGGTTCTTCAAAAATATCACAATTACCCGAAAAGAAGAGATATGACCACATCATTCTTGTTTTCCCCCTAGAGACTGTAATATAAGTACTAATTCTTGTGGAACTTCCCACATGATACAATGGCTTACATGCCGTAATTCAGAATGGAATCCTAGAATCTTAGGATCCATTTGGTAGGATTTATGGGAGAAGTTGACTTTTGATTCATTCACTAGAAGTTAACTTTTAAGATAAAATGTAGAAGCTAGCTTCTACGAAAAATGGCAGAAACTTGTTCGGCAAAATAAAGATCAAACTAGATTCTAGTTTATGATCTTGTGTTGAATGACGAAAATGCCCCCAAACGGCCAACCAACCTCCTCCCTTCTCGAGCAACGCAGCCCCTACGACCACCGTCACGGCAGATGAGATGATGATCTTCTCGTTCCTATTCTTGAGCTCTGCCACAATTCTTCTAGCCATGTTTCTATGCCTTCCCATCATGGGCCGGTGGAGGATCTCGAAAACCTTGCAACCTTGGAGGATGATGCCATCGTCGAATCCACCAAGTTAGCGAGCCACGTCTCTTGGGTGCTCTGCTTTGCTACGTCTCTGCATCCCAAATAGCACCATCCACAACTGTGGTCCTTCAAAGCGTTCCTCAGCACAACGCTCACCAGATAACCGACCTCGAGACACCCTTTTTGTAGAACCACGTTGTTGAAGCCTTCGTCGGACACTTCATCTCAAATGTCCATCCTATTGCAAACGACGTCTGGTGCGTGCTGGAACACGTAGCCACCAAACAACTTCAGCTTATGTTCATCGCACCACTCGTTCAAGACGTGCTCCGACATCCAGATCGACGCCGACCAGTTGATAGCAGACCCTCCTACGACAATGGAACCGGCCAACAATGTCACACCTAGGTTGTTAGCGGAGACAAGTCTACCTCCTTCGTACATCTTGTCGACGGACAAGCCTTCTAGAAGGGAGAGATCTCTCCTGGCAAAGTACCAACCCTTCTCGACCACAATCACCTTGTACCTTACTCTTGTAAGTTCTCCAACGACCACACTGCCATCGGAGCTTGAACTGATGACAACAACGTTGCAATGGGTAGTGGTAGGGTAGAGGAGGATAGGGGAGTCACAAGGTCGAAGAAGGATGTAGGCGGTAGTAGATCTGTGAATATGAAGAGGTTTATAAAGTAATAATTCAAATTGTTGAAGGGTAAATGAGGGGGAAAAAATAAAAAAACAACTTTTTACTAGAAACTACCAATCTCCAGCTTTTAGAATTGTAAAGGAAATACTGTTATAAAAGTTGTGTGATTCTGAAAAACATATTGTTGTTTGAGACTATTTGGTGGAGCTTTACAGAAACTATGTGATTCTAAGAAGCTACATACACAGAAGTTGGAGAAAAGCTCTATCAAACGGACCCTTAGTATACTTATCATGCAATTGAATTTAAAGATACAGATTACAAAGCATTTATTATGAATCTGACTCATATCCGATGCCAACCCATTGTGATAGAATCCTACGAGTCTCTTTTAATCTTAGTCTGTTTTAATGTACTTGAAGTAAAAGAAAAGTTGTTAAGCTTGCCGATTACCTCTCATAACCTAATCTTGGCACCAAAACAAGTTCGATATGGTTAACCTTGAGGGCGTCCTCATTGCCAATTAATTTTATGTGTGATTGATATGATATTAGTGCCAAGAACTCCACCTAGTTTTGAAGCTAGCAATTGTGTAAATTTTCCATCATGAAATGTTAAAACTTCCAACAAGTGAACACATGTTTCTACAATGGGTTCCCTACTACAAACTCAAAACAACAAAGTTTATAAAATTTCCACCAGCACTGTAGTACAGGTTCTGATACATTTCTGCACGTTTCGGCAGTGAGTATCTTATTCTTACTACAATTTATTCATGTTAATTTATGGGGGACTTGAATATAATTTATCATGTGGACATACCATCATTTGTTGGATCTAGGGTAATCACTAGTCATCAACAGTGATCAATACTATTCTCTCAAATCAGAGACCACTTTGGCCATTAAACATGTATTTTTAGCAGAGAGAGATGGGGCAATATTTTATCTACAGAGCAAGTCATCAGGCTACTATTTTTATGGGTTTCTGGAAGAAAGAAGGTTCTTTTATATCCAACATTAGGAGGCACATATAATTCTAGAATGACCTGTAAGCAGGTCCCACATGTTTTGGCCACAGAAAGGTTTGGAAGCATAGGCAATTCACATGTGCTAATACCACTGAAGCTAAGATGTGTGTCCTTGCCATGTCCAACACATTAAACATGTGTAAATTTTTTGATCCTCTAGGTATCTATGTCTAAAATCTAAATGTAAAAGACTGCATTTATTTACATAAACAGCATTAAAATAAATGTAACATTATATTTCCTTTCATTTACTTGAGAAGTGACACATAAACAAGGGATCACTCATGTGTAAACAGCAATAAAATCACAGAAAAGTCAAAATTCCGAATTTCTTTTTTTCCAAGAAATCTCAAATTCATATTCATCTTTTTACAACAAAATTGTATCAACACTCCAATTTCTAACAACAAAAATATTGTAATTCTCTAACATAGTTTTAATTTGGAACGACGGATTAAGATGTCTAATAAGATCCTAATTATAACTAGTCATTAGGTTCTACACTTCTAACATGTGTAGAGGTGTAAACTGGATCGAGTGGCCCATGGACAACCCAACCTAACCTGATACAGGCCAGGGCTTGCCCAACCCATCATTAAGAGCCGTGACGGGCTGGGCCTATGTCCAGGCCCTTGGCCAGAGTCCGTAAGGGGCCCAGGCTCGGCCCTGGCCCACTGAGCCTGGCACGCTCACCTGCCTCCACTAATGGTCGGATTTTCTAGCCGTTGGAAGTTTGCAATGACTAGAATTTCCATTTGTGGTGTTTTTTTTTTTTAAACACATTACACACTCCTCCCTCCCCTCTTAAATCCTATAAATAACGCCCCTCCCTTTCATTTTTTTCACACACTTCTCTCAACTCTCTACCCTCTCAATACACTCTTAACTCTCAACTCTTTCAACACACTCTCTATTCTCAAGGCTCAAGTTCA
>JAMKQA010011233.1:0-12824 GCA_024699735.1 Posidonia australis
CTTAAACAATAAAGAACTTACTTGTTGGTTGTCCCACCAACTCCTCTCTTGCTCTTCCCACTTCTCTATCCCTGAGAAGCTAGAGCCCTTTCTTGATGTTTTAGAAGTTGAGACTTCCCTCTCACAAAGCTCGATTACAACAATAGCTTTACAGTATGCTTGCGAGGAGAATAAATGACAGAAGGAATATAGAATTACAAATATGTCGAGGTGTGTCTTTTATGGAGGCTTAAATGAGTCCTATTTATAGCCATGGAACCCTCATAAAATGTGTCTAACGACTAGAAAACGGTTACAAACGGCTAGTCTTTCGGTATGCCGTTTTGTCCTCCGGTGTGCCGTTTAGATCTTCAGTATGCACTTGACGGGCAATTCGGTATGCCAAATTTATTTCGGGATACCGATTTTTCCTGAAACGGTATGCCGTTTCATCTTGGTATGCCGTTTCTGTCTTCTTCTTTGTCTCCTTAGTTCTTCCGGTATTCCGACGCTTGTTCCGTTTTCTTCTGCTTCGGTATGCCGATTTGGTTTCTTCTTCTTTGAATTCGGAATGTCGATGGGTATATCGTTCTTTCCTGACTCAGTATGCCATTTTCTTCTGAAACGGTATGCTGAATTTCCTTCGGTATGCCGATTTTGATACTTCATGAAAACTCTATAAATATATGATTTTTTACAAGATAAACCTTACATAACTTAATTTCATTCTTCAATCCTTTTTCTGAGTATATAGAGTTACAACAAATAAATTCTTCAGCCATTTTATTTCTATGAAAATATATCGAGGTGTAATCATCGAAATAACAAAGATATTTCTAACAGATTAGATGCCAAAAGATGTTCAGACGTCTTAAAACTAATACATGCGAACATTTGTAGATTATTCCCTACGACATCTTGGAATGGTCAACAATTCTTTATTACGTTCATAGACAACTATTCTTGTTATGGTTACCTATATCTTATTCATGAAAAATCACAGGCCTTCGATGTGTTTAATCAATTTGAGGTTGAAGTTGAAAATCAACTTAATTAAAAAAAATTAAAGCTGTTAGATTTAATTGTAGTGGTGAGTACTACGGTAGATATGACGGTTTTGGTGAATATCGTCCTGGTTTGTTTGCCAAGTTCTTGGAAGAAAGTAGTATTGTCCCTCAATACACTATGTTTTGTTCTCCAGCTATGAATGGTGTTGCCAAGAAGCGCAAAAGAGCACTTGAGGACATGGTGAGAAGTATGATTAATTATTTTATCTTACCAGAATCTGTCTAGGACGAGGCACTTAAGACTACAGCTTATAATTTAAATAAAGTACCGACTAAACTAGTGGCTAAAACTCTCTATGAATTATGAGTTGGAAAGAAATCCAGTAATAGCATCTTCATGTGTAAGATTGTCCAGCTGAGGCTAAGTCTTACAAGCCTAATGAAAAGAAATTAGATTTAAAGACCATCCACTGTTACTTTGTTGGATATTCTAAAAGATCTAGGGGTTTTAAGTTTTATAATCCCACTACTAGGTCAGTTTTTGAGATGAGTAATACTAGATTTCTTCAGGAAGTAGAGTTTGAAGGGGAAAATAATAGTAGAGACATTGTCTTTGAAGACTAATTTATTTCTCTTCC
Organism: Posidonia australis; assembly: GCA_024699735.1. Taxonomy (NCBI): domain Eukaryota; kingdom Viridiplantae; phylum Streptophyta; class Magnoliopsida; order Alismatales; family Posidoniaceae; genus Posidonia; species Posidonia australis. The sequence goes on from JAMKQA010011233.1 coordinate 1,625, forward strand.
TACATTTGCTATTGATGATGATCAGAAATTAATTTCTCTCATTGTTCAAAACGTAAATTTAGAGCAAAACATTGTTGATTCCTTTCCTATTCAAGAAGAAAAACTCAATTTCCTCAAGAACTAATGTCACATAAGAGGTCCACTAGAGAGAAGAGAAGTGCGATTTTATATGATTAAGTCATATTTCTCTAGGAACATCAAGTTGATCATGATTTGATTGATGATGATCCGATTAATGTCCATCAAGAAATCAATAGTTCCAACCCTCAAAAGCAGATAGATGGCATGAATGATTAGTTTAAATCCATGAAAGACAATGATATTTAGGATCTTGTCTCGTTGCTTGAAGTCGCAAAGCTCATTGGTTGCAAATGGATATTTAAAACCAAGAGGGATTTGTAGGGCAATGTGGAAAGATATAAGGCAGTCTTGTCGCTAAAGGTTTTACTCAAAAGACTTTTTCTTAGGTTTCATTGAAAGACTCTTTTATTATTATTATGGCATTGGTTGCTCATTTTGACTTTGAGTTACACTAAATGAATGTAAGATCGACGTTTCTCAATGGTGACACTGATAAGATGATTTATATGGTGTAACCAAAACATTTTGCATTAAGTGATGCAAAGAAAATAGTTTGCAAACTTAAGAAGTTCATTTATGATTTAAAGTAAGCATCACGACAATGGTATCACAAATTTCATCAAGTTGTTATCTTGTTCAGTTTTGAGGTGAATTTAATAGTTGATTGTGTATGCCATAAGTTCAATTGGAGTAAATATACTTTCTTGGTTTTGTATATCGATGACATACTTCTTGTTACTAATGATATAGATTTACTTATAGAAACCAAGAAATTTCTCTCAAACAAATTTGAGATGAAAGATCTTAGTAAAGCTTCATTTGTATTAGGAATTTAAATACTTTGAGATCATTCTCAATGTACTCTTGGATTATCTCAAAAGAATTATATTGAAAAAGTCTTTAACAGATATGGCATGAGTGAGTGCAAACCATAAAATACCGTTGTGACTAAAAGAGACAAGTTTAGTTTCAAACAGTATCCTAAGAACGATTTTAAACATAAGGAAATGTTGAAGATTTCATATACTTGGATAGTTAGGAGTCTTATGTATGTTTCGGTTTGTACATGTCCAGATCTCGTGTGTATTATTGGTATGTTAGGTAGATACTTAAGTAAATCAGGTATGGATCACTGGAATGCTGTTAAGTAGGTCATGCGATATTAGATATAGGAAAAGAACAAAAGACTCCGCACTTATGTATAGGAAATCGGATCAGCTAGAGATATTAGATATTCTAACTTCGATTTTGCTAGATGCTAAGAGAATTGTAGATCCACTTCAGGCTAAGTGTACCTGTTAGTAAGAGGAGTTATATCATGGAAAAGTATCAAGTGGACACTTATAGTTCCTTCTACTATGGCAGCTGAGTACATAGTATGCTCTGAGGCATTCAATTAAGAAATATGGCTAAGGAAGTTTTTTACGGGCCTATAGATTGTAGATGGAATAGAAAGACCACTTAAGTTATGTTGTGACAATAAATTGACGGTGCAATATTTCGTTAACAATAAGCGCTTATTAAAGCCTACGCATATAGACATTAAGTTTTTGGTTGTGAAAGAAAGAATCCAGAATGGTCAGTTGTCTATAGAGTATATTGGGACAAATTTCATGATTGTGGATCCGCTTACTAAAGGAGTACCACCCATAGTTTGTCATGAGCATGTTGCTCATAAGGGTATTGTATTATTTGATAATGTATCGGTTTAGTGGGAATTTGTATTTGAATGTTTTATTGTTATAGACGTCTTCTGCAGAAATAAGGTTTTGGGTTATTTACATTCTTGATATTTATGATAATCTCACTGAAGTTTGGACTAATTGGATATAAATGTATTTAAATCACTTCGCCTAAATTCTATATTACACTTCTACACTTGATCAATGTCGTTGGTTGTATTAACATTACTGATCATTGTGTGTTGAATTACGCCTAAAGTAATGAAAATTTCTTTGATCCTACGTTGACACAATTCACGAATCGGATTGTAAGATATTTGTGTTAAAATAGCCATTTGGAGCTGCTCATAAAGTTTTAATGCTTTAATAATTAATTTTATGTGTGCCTTAAGTGAAAGATTGTTGGGTTAAATCCAACAATATATGAGCCAATATAAAATCAATTAAAATGTTGTAAGCTATTTTCTGATTAGGTTCATTATAGTGATCTATTTGGTTTTTTAGATTGAGCCAATTAATATCTTAAGTGATGTAGATTAATATGTGTATACCATTAGGGTTTTTTTTTCACTTGTTGATGGGTCAAATTGGAAATATGCAATATTATAATTTTTTATATATTGAGGTCATAAGCCCCAAACCCTAAGCTTTTGGCATCTTTTCTTTCTCACCTGTATCTTAAGAAGGAGTAAGAAAAGAAGAATTTAGTGGTTTGAAAGATCAAATTTGAACAGATGAGTAAAGATTTGTGTATTTTTTAGATCTATTTTTAACAGATCTGTCTTGTGTTAATTTTCTTGGTTTCAACTACAACTACCGAATAAGCATTCTCGACATGATGCTGGTTAAAACCCAACTTTGTAATAAAATGAAAGACACTATTCTTAGAGATTGTTTGATTGCTTATATTGAAAAAGAAATTACTAAAAACATTAATACTATCACCTTGATTTAAGTTTTCATTGATATAATTGATAGAAGGGCTCAACTTCGATGAAGATTGAAGTTAATTGGGATTTATGATTTTATTTTTTGTAAATATTTATATTTCAATATATGGATATACTTTTAGTTATTTTATCAAAGACTACCTTTTTTTTTGGGTTTGCTTTTATAAATATCTATGTTTTATTGAATATATTTTTAGGTATTTTATAGAAAAAGAGAAAGAAGATCACATATTGTTTCCAAAATCATTCTTATTTTTATTAATAAGTTTTTTTACTATATTTAGTAAAATCTACAGTACAAAATATTACCCTCAATTTATTTATTGGTTCCGCCACTAATAGTGCTATCGACACTTGTGAGCTTATAGAACATGAATGTAAGCTCTATGTGTTGTTTTTGAGCTAATTAATGACTACAACCTTTCAAAATTTTCTTCTGATCTACGTTCAGTACAAGAAAAACAAGTTGCAGCAGCGCAATTGGCCACCTAATATCCTTCTAAATCGTTGGGTCCCAAGTTCGACTCCTATTATAGTCGAATTTCGATATTATTTCTACGTAAACTCTATTTTTAACTCCAGATTTATCCTTCGCCCTGATTGTCCACTTTGGTTAGGGAGGGATTCCAATTACTCAAAAAGAAGAAGAAGAAGTTGTGTTATATAATTACACTATTCCTGATAAGAGACTGAAATCAAGTATAAACTTGGAAATCAAGATATAGTATAACTCATACATCATCAATTTTCTGTAAATATATTTGTCCTTCAAATCTATGATTTTATGCTTTCATCAAATCAATTAATCAAATGAAGTACAAACTCAAAAGCGATTGACAATCTGCTGGTTCATCACCTTAAAATTTACTTAAAGCACTCAAGAAACAGAAGCATGCACTATATTTTTCCCAAGGCATCTGGAATCTTCGTTTGTGAATTGTAGACAACAGGAATGATCTGTGCTTAAATGGGTCTGTAATCTTCTAATTGATCCAAATACAAACGAGTCTACACATGTTACATCATGTCTTAGTTAAGATGTAGATCTTCATCCCTAGCTATCCATAACACTCTTTATCAAACATCCACCATTGGAAATGATTACATCAATTAAATAACACATTAATACAAACATTAAGACCTAACAGAACATGATCAGGAAGTGGAGAGTCAAAAGACAAAAACAAAGCAGGAGAAAAGGAACAGGAAAGAAGTGCTCCCAACAAAAAAGTGAAGGCTACTTAAGAAAGGAGCAGTCTGGGGCAAACAAGCCCATTATTTTTACACTCTCCTTGTGTCTAGCTAGCTCAATAGCATTGACTGTTAAAAATTCCATGAGAAAGAGATAGAGAGAGCGAGCGAGCGAGCTTCCAGTCTTCTCCTTGGGTCTTGCTTGGCCTTCAATGGAACTGCAAGGTTTTTTTTTGCCTTGTAAAGGAACCTGTTCATAAGCTTGCACGTGTATGACAGTCCTCATTCACATCCACTGCCAGAGACAGTATGAGGGACAATTTTCTTTGAAAAGGACAAGACAGCATGAAACAGACCCAACCGTGCCTTTACATGCAGGTAGACATCAGCTCGATGTCAATTGTCACATTTCCAAGTCCTAGATCTAGCTCAAGTCCAATGCTACTCTTTCTTTCTCCAACACAATGATGACAGGAGCAAGAAGCAATAACAGCAACAGGACTACTTGAAAGTGTTCAGAACTCCAAGTGGGTCTGAAGAAAACAACAGGTGGAAGTACCAGGTGTGAATGTGATGATGGGTGTTTATACTACAAAAGGAAAAAAACAAATGATGGGTTTTTTTTTTTTTTACAAAGAGAGAGGATCAGTGCCTGCAGTGGGGAGTAACCTTGAAGAAAAACTGATGACGGTTCTTCTTTTCCCTTTTCCAGAGAACTTTGCTTGGAAGACTGAAACATAACAGAAAAATTCTTCACCATCACAACAACAGAAGTACACTTCCAACTCTCTTTCACTACACTTTTATTCCTTTCCCCAAGTTCTTCTACTTTCCATCTTGCCTTTGAGTTTGTGCAAGCTGTGGTCATCAACTTCATCAAATAGAAGAGCAAAGAGTGGTGCTGAAACAGAATGAAACTAATGGATATATAGATCAAGAAAGATTCATTTGTTGGGGGACAGCTAAACATACTCAAACCCACAATCTCCCTTCCTCCAATGTTCATCATCTCATGTTGTTCCTCCTCCACTGCCACCTTGACCATTAAACCCCTCCTTTTGAAATTAAACAGAAAACAAAGAGAAAAGAAAGAAATGAGAAGAAAGAAATAATCATAGAACAAGAGAAGAAAAGGGATGATGCTTCAGACTGATCCAACTTCTGAATTGATTCCTCTTCTCCTTTCTTTTCATCAACCTTAAGTCGTAGATCAAAACGGCGCTCGGCTACCGCCCGAAGCCCAAGCGTAGGCCTCGGCCGGAAGTTGCACGCTGCTCATGAGATTCGGTGGCAACTCTGGTAAAAACTGTTGCTCCGGTGGCGGACCCACAAGCCCCGGTGCCACCTCTGCTGCCCCCGCCGCCGCCGCCGCCGGGCCTACGTCGTCGTCCTCCAACGGTAGCCGCTCATACGCCGCGTTACCGAACGATGCCGCCATAATTACCACTGGGCCAGACGCGATGAGCGCCCCAACAACGCTCCCTCCGACAACCTGCCCCTGCCCGCCGGCGAGGTAGATGGTGAGCCCGGTCGCCGCCGGAGGAGCTGGCGGCGGGAGAAACGACCCACAAAGCGAGAGTATCTCGAACCGGCCATGGAGGGTGACGACAGCACCGGGGGCAGCCGGCTGCCGAAGCGTGACGTTGGTGACGGTGCCGCTCCCGCTCAAGATGCAGACGCCCCGCTGGCGGCGGCGGGCGAATGTGGAAACGCTCTCGCCTATGTCGCAGCCGGCGGCGATCTCCATTACGTGGGAGCGGAGCGCGTTGGCGCTTTCGCGGGTGATGATGATCGGTGGCTTGGGCTTGTTCTTGGATCCTGCCGGCCGCCCACGTGGGCGCCGGATGATCTCCCCCTCGCCACCTCCAGCGCTTCCACTGCCGCCGACGCCGCCGACGCCGCCAACACCACCACCGATGTCGTTGTTGCCGTCGCCGCCGCTGTTGTTTTCGTCGTTCTCGCGCTTCCTCACGCGGGAAAGGCCGCTCGTGCCGCTGCTCTCGTCCTCCGTCTTGGTTTGTTGGTTTTGTTGTTGTTGAGGTTGGTGTTGTTGTGGCAGCTGCTGGTGGTTGAGGAAGGGGAGGTGGTGGAATTCTCTCGTGTGGAAGGAAGGTGGGAGGTGGTGGCCATGTGTTACTGGATCCATTGTGTCTTCTCTCGTCCTCTCTTTCTTTCCAAAGAGAAAACAATTGGAAGTGGTTTGGAGAAGCCTAGAAGATGGAACAGTGGAAAGAGGAAGCAACAACAAGCAGTAAAGACAGAAGAACTTCTTCTTTCTTCCTTTCTTTTTTCCAATCAGTTGATGAAACTCAGCAAGCACTTGTGGTCTGTTACTTTTGCTAGCTCTTGAGCTTCTACTTCCCTTTCACCTCTGTGGCTTCTACTTGGATCAAGCTATGCACAACTAGTGCTTCTATCACAAGTGTCCTCTTCTTCTTTGCCAGAAAGTCTACCCATCTTCTCTATCTAATATCTATCCCACAAGGTGAATTCTTAGGTGTTGGAGCTGGTTCTAGGAATTGGAGAGAGGGTGTGGTATAAGAAATGGGTGATTTGGGTTGGTGGTCTTAGGGTTTGAGAAGTCAATGGGAGGAGGAGAGGGGGAGTGATGGTGGTGGTGAACGGTGATGTGGTTTGGTTTTTGGTGGCAAAGACAGCGTGCTTATGGGCGGTGGATGGGTCCCTCTTCTACCACACCTTGTCCTCCCTCCATTTTATTTCTCCTCTTCTCTTGCGGCAGAACAGCAAATTAAACACCACTGCCACGTTCTCTCTTTCTCTCTCCATCTTCCATGAATCGAACTCTTCCTAATCCTGATCACAATGCTTGTTTTCAATGATCTCCTACGGGCACACTTTCCTGGATGTCTGCCTTTCATGAACTCCAGTGACGCAGTAATCTTCTTCTACTTGGATTTTCTAGCGAATGATTTGTTTTGATGTTTTTCCATGGATCATTGCTTGCAGTTATGTCACATTATTTTTAATGACAATGGTCTGTTTCTATGCACCTATATATAATTGTCCTTAATAACTGCATAATAATTACCTTCTATCTGTTGTGTTGTCCTATGTACAAAAAACATTGTATTCAATCTTCAAAAATGAAGTTGTTCTAGATTTCACCAAAAAAATTTACACATTTAATTACATTTTTTTCAAGTAAGACTTAACATGTCGAATCAAGACGTCATGTCAATATATTTGGGAGAAACCCTGACATCTTTGGGCCCTCACCTTCATAAATTCTAGTTGAGGTCAAAACTCTAGATTCCTAACCCATGTCGGAAGAGCATTTTTAAAATACATCCTAAATAAAAGACTTTAATTCAATATAGTTTTTTTTGTTATCTTGAATTTTTATGCATGTCTGAGGATTCGAATCCGAGATCAATGATGAGTTTAAAGTTCTTCCAGTCATTGTGACAATAAATCATTGTCTCTTTAATTTAATATCGTAAGTATGTATAGAAACACAAAATAATATCATCTATGTAAAAGAGCCATCTTCAAAGGATCTTTGAAGATGCCTCGTGAAAGCTAACTCATTGAATTAGGAATAGACATAGAAAATTGCTGGCTAACTACTCGCTCGAGACATTTCTTCTTGACAACGTTTAAACCAAATTAATTATTGGCTAGATCTTGTGGATGTTTGCTTCGCGAAAGGGTTGAAGTTGATAGTTTTTGTTCTTAAAATGAGAGCAAGACGAGTCTTATAATTATAAGACAAGAATAGATTCCAATAAGATCTCGACAAAATGCATGCTATGTTAGAATTCTTTGAAATTTTAGAATATACTTCTGATTGTAAGCATTGAAGACAAAAGAAGGGGTGTATGGTAAGTAATGTTAGTAGTAGAAGAGACGAACTTAGAGAAAAAGGAAAGATATATAGGGGGAGATTTAATGTGAGTAGTAAAAAAAGCTTCATTTTTTAAATTTCCTTCCTAAACTGTAAAAACATTCTTTGATTTCAATACATTGAAGAATCTCACTTGCTAGATTAGACACAATGATCCATGATGATAGATCAACCATAGAAGTCACCAAACAGTACCATCTTAGACCTTATTAGAATTATAAGAGGCATGCACTTCCAATAGTAAGGTTGAGATCTAAAGAAGAGATACAATTTTAATGTTAAAACTAGCAATTTAAGAAATGACTTCAAACGAGAAAGGGTCATTGTAACATCTATGATTTTTGTTTTGTGTATTCAATCCATGCATCTAATTGGCGTGGTTGAACAAAGTGTGTTCTTGGTGCGGTTTACTGGTACGTATTGTCGTTCGTTTTACTAGTGGATTTTCTTAGTGTAGTTGGTCTATGTGTTTAGATTTCTAGAGTGTAGTGAGTTGTGAGTTATGATTTGGGGATAAGATTTCCACTTGATTTTTGTGCTAGTAGATATAATTTATTAGAGAATGATTTAAATAAAGATCTTTATTATGATTTGTATTAGGAAAATGATCTCCTTTTGCACCATGAACAAAGATCAAATGATAAGAGAGATGAAAACATAAATAGAAAAGTACACACATAAATACAAGAATTTATGACGTTTAGTCAAATACGTCTACGTCCTCAGGGAAGAGAGAGCGAGAGATTTCATTATGAAGCTAAAATGAATACATGGTATAAGAGATTGATGGAGAAGAAGATCAAATATCCTCACTCTAGAGAAATTTGTCAGTCCCAAATTCTCTCAAAATATGTTTAGGGTTGGAAGATCTTCAATACTCTAAAATTCCAATAAAAGGGTGTATTTATATGTTGAGTTAAACAAGTCAGTTTATAACAAAACATTCTCGGATGTTTGCTCAACCCCTAACTTGATTTTGTGTCGTTTGCAAATTCCCTGTGTTGAAGCAGTATGTTGGCAAATGTTTGGAGCAGATGTCCACAAAATCTCTAGGATGGATTAGTGACACAACAAACGTCTGTTAAGCTATTTCAAGGTAAAACTCAACAATTTGTAGTTAATGATCTTGACTTTATTGAATTTTAATGAATATGAAAGAGTTACCTTGGAGGTATTTTATAGTATTAATTGGTCTCTTGCATAAATGGAGTACATGCTCATGAAATATTTCAAGTGTTTTGGATTTGATGCATGAGATTGTATGTGTATTTAGACATGGAAATCGGGCCGGGCCGGCCCAGGCCCGCTCGGCCCCAGAAAAATCTGACGTGGGCTGGGCCGAGCCAAGCCCGTCGCGGGCCGTGGGCCGTGCCGGGCCAAACGGGTAGGCCCTCCAAGGCCCGCGGAGTAGGTCTAGTTTGGCCCACGAAAAATCCTGGACCGGACTGGGCCCGGTCGGGCCGCGCACAATGAAAAAAAAAAAGGGTTGTTGCAGCCGGCCCGTGGGCCCGGCCCGGACCGGCCCACATGCGGGCCATGGGCCATGCCGGGCCCATGGCCTGTTGAGGTCGGCCCGGCCCGAACCAATCAGCGGGCCGACCCGGCCCGGTCCAGGCCCGGACAGGCCGCTTGTTCCATGGGCCAAGCCGGCCCGGCCCGGCCCGAATTCCATGTCTATGTGTATTTGCCTTGTTTTGAGAATTATTTGTACTTGTGGTGTGTTCTACTATCAAATGAATAAGTTTTGACACAAAAGTTGTGTTGTACCTGCATTGTTTGTATGTGGTGTCTCTATGTTGTGTCAACACCTATCCCATGTGTGTTTTATCTCACAGCTATTTAAGGAGGAGGCACTGCTTGAGCTACTAATGGATTACAACAAGAGTTGAGAGACAGCTCTCGAGTTCCTGAGATTAAGAGGAGGAGAAAGAGAGAGTTCTTGAGTTTTGAGTGAAGGAGAGATCTGTGAGTTGAGGAAGGAGAAACTAAGAGTTTTTGTGGAGAGGAAGATTGCTCTTTTCAGCACTTGAGGAAGCTTTGGTCAGTGTATTAACGTCGATGATCTTCTCTCCACTATGTGGGGGTAGGTTGAGCTCAAATTTTGTTAGGTTCCTCTCTCTATATCTCTTGCATGAGTTTTGGTTCTATGAATTTTCTGTATTTTGGTTGTTATGTGAGCTCTAGGTTGAGTAGCTTTGCTTGAATAGAGGCAGAAGCAGTAGAATTTGGAGCTCTAGTGGAGAAAGTTGTCTATAGTTGAGTTGGGCTCATTGTGAGTTGTGGGTTGTTAGCTTGGACTTGAGGTACAAGCTTCACAAAGGGTTTTTTTAGTGTGATTTGAGTTTTTTTATATGTTTGCATGTTGAATCTAACCTTGTGTATGATTTACAACAATTATTGATAATTTTCCGTGCTTTAATTGAGATTATTAGCTGTAAGTTCACTTGTGGTTTTATTGTTCACTATGAGAGTGTCTTGGCTTTTATTGTTGATATCATGAGTTTTAGATATCGAATTTTTGTGATTTCAATTGTAGATGATAGATAATTTTGAAATCTTCATTTTGGTATATTATATGCTATTTTTTGTGTTGTATATTGAATTATATGGACAAAAAATATTGCAGTAATTTCAAATGCCCTGATATTACTCTTGAGGCACAGGTGATAGGAGTAGATTGGAGGTGTGGGTCAAAGACACATACTTAGGGTGCGGTTTAGTCGCACAATTTGACCTGAACAATGAGATTATGGCTTGTTTATAGTCTATGATAAATTTGATGTTTGGTATAAATTTAAAATGTTTTCGAAATGATTTGGAAAAATTAATGAGAAGGTTTTTGAAAGATGCTGCCATGGATTTTTATTTGTGGAGACTAAGAGGTCAAGGAAAACAAGGTCTGTGGACTAATAGAACTGAGGTTAAGATCTGGAAACCAAGAGTGTTAGAGGATCGTGCTGACAGACTACAGACAATCGATACCTCTAAAAAGTCATGTGTGAGGCTTAGGTTGAGGTTACGAGTCAAGTGATGACAGGGTTAGGAGTAAGAGTCCTAGTGTGGCTCGGGTGCAAAGACCTATGTACAGGTAGGATCTGAGACTTATATTTCTTTAGGTGGCCCGAGTATCGAGGGCGTTAGTATTACGTACCTTATAATTGTTAGAGCGTGATATGCACGTGCCTTACTTCTAGTGATGTCCTAGAGTGGACAGTTGTGAGTATTCTTCAAAGAGAAGAAATCTGGGTTGGATGGACTCCTTCATAGAATAGCTTGTCTATGGCAATGTAGTACAGCTCAACGGTTGTTTGTGGTTGGTGTTGGATGCTTGGGCCCGAGTGACACAACATATGTGTGTGTGTTATTATTGTTGGGTTGTTCTGTATGTAATAGAGCACTCGTACACTATTAACGGTCTAATTTGCACATTG
>JAMKQA010011234.1:0-22183 GCA_024699735.1 Posidonia australis
GGGGTGCACCGGTGCTGTTTATAAAAAAGAAGGATGGTTCACTCCGCCTCTGTATTGATTATCGGATGCTGAACCAGATTACAGTTAAGAATAAATATCCTCTGCCCAGGATTGATGATTTGTTTGACCAGCTTCAGGGGGCTTCAGTGTTCTCGAAGATTGACTTGAGATCAGGGTATCACCAGCTGCGGATCTGGGAAACTGATGTGTAGAAGATAGCTTTTCGTACCCGGTATGGCCACTATGAATTTTTGGTTATGGCACTCGGATTGACGAATGCACCAGTTGCCTTCATGGATTTGATGAATAAGGTATTCTGACCCTACCTGGACCAATTTGTTGTGGTATTTGTTGATGATGTGTTGGTGTATTCCCCTGACGTGCAGACTCACCAGTCACACTTGAGAATGGTGTTAGAGACCTTGAGGCAACACCAGTTGTATGCGAAGTTTTCTAAGTGTGAGTTTTTGCTGGAAGAGGTCGCATTCCTTGGCCATTTCATTTCAGGTGAGGGAATTAAGGTGGATCCAGCCAAAGTTGAGGCAGTTAGTAGTTGGGCTAGACCCAAGACCGTGACTGAGATCAGAAGCTTTTTGGGCTTTACTGGATAATATAGAAGGTTCATACAAGATTTCCCCAGGATTGCAGCACCCTTGACCAGACTGACATTGAAAGAGGTTCGTTTTGTTTGGGACTGGCAATGCGAGGAAGGCTTCAATGAGTTGAAGACCCGACTGGTCACATCTCCAGTTTTGACCTTGCCTTCAGGGAGTGGGGGCTTTGCAGTGTACTGTGATGCTTGTGGCATTGGTTTTGGATGTGTGCTGATGCAGCATGGAAGGGTGGTGGCGTATGCCTCACGCCAACTGAAGAACCATGAAAGGAATTAGCCCACTCATGACTTGGAGATGGTTGTAGTAATGTTTGCTCTGAAGATCTGGAGACATTACTTGTATGGTAAGCAGTTTGAGGTATTCACAGACCACCGGAGTTTAAAGTATATCTTCACTCAGAAGGATTTGAATTTGAGGCAGAGAAGATGGGTAGAGTACCTCAAGGACTATGACTTTAGCCTATCCTACCATCCTGGGAAGGCTAATGTGGTCGTTGATGCCCTGAGTAGGTGCACTCACTTGATGTCCAGTTTGATGATCAAGGAGTGGCGTATGCTAGAGGTTTTGGTCAGTTGTAGACTGTTACGGCAGTCCCAGTGACCTGCTGGAGCTTGGGTAGCAAGCATGTCTGTTCGCCCAAGGTTATTGGAAACTATTGTAGCTGCTCAGCGACTGGATCCCTTTGTGCAAGAGACTTGGGCTAAACTGGAGGCAGGAGAGGTGCCTCATTTCTCTGTTGGAGCAGGTGAAGGACTCAGGTATGATCCGCGCCTGTATGTGCCTCAAGTGGAGGATGTGAAACAGAGATTGCTTGATGAAGCCGATCGATCTAAGTATTCAATTCATCCCGGGAGCACCAAGATGTACAGAGATCTAAAGAGGAATTTTTGGTGGCTTGGAATGAAGAGAGAGATAGCTGAGCATGTGATGAAGTGTGCAACCTGCCATATGGTGAAGATTGAACACCAGAAGCCTGGAGGAATGTTGCAACCTCTGGATATTCCGGTATGGAAATGGGAGCATGTATCTATGGACTTTCTGACAAGACTACCTAAGACCAGGAGGAAGAACGACACCATCTGGGTGATCGTCGATCGTCTCACAAAGTCAGCACATTTCTTACCTATGAGGGTAAATCTCCCATTAGCTCAGTTGGCAGAGTTGTATGTGGCTGAGATTGTTCATCTGCATGGGGTACCTGTGTCCATTGTATCTGATAGGGACACCAGGTTTACATCTAGATTTTGGGGTGCATTGCAAGAGGCTTTTGGCACCATTCTGCATTTTAGTACAGCTCTTCATCCCTAGACAGATGGGCAGACAGAGAGGACCATTCAGACTTTAGAAGACATGTTGAGGGCCTGTACCCTAGATTTTAGGGGAAGCTGGGAAGATTATCTTCCATTGGTTGAGTTCGCCTACAACAATAGTTATCATTCCAGCATAGGCATGGCGCCGTATGAGGCGTTGTATGGTAGGCCTTGTAGAACACCTACCTGATGGGATGAAGTAGGCGAGAGGCAGCTCGTGGGCCCAGAGATGGTGCAGCTATATTTAGAGAAAGTGGACCTGATCAGGAAGAGACTGGCAGCTGCACAGAGTAGGCAGAAGAGTTATGCTGATCAGAGGTGTAGAGCCCTGGAATTCGAGGTTGGGGATTTCGTTTACCTTAAGGTGTCACCAACTAAAGGCATATTCAGGTTTGGAAGGCGGGGAAAATTGAGCCCTCGCTATATTGGACCCTTCAGGATTGCCAAGAGGGTCGGGGAAGTTGCCTAATAGTTGGACTTACCTCCAGAGTTCTCGAGCGTGCACAGAGTGTTTCACGTCTCGATGTTGAGGAAGTGTTTGGCCGCTGCATCCCAAGTGATTCCAGTTCAGCCAGATGAGCTGCATGAAGATTTGACCATGGTAGAGGATGCTATGCAGATCCTTGATCATCAGGAACAGATCATCAGGAACAAGGTGATTCCTCTAGTGTTAGTCCAGTGGTAGCACCATGGTGTCGAGGAGGCTACTTGGGAGCGGGAGGCGGACATGTTGTCCCAGTACCCCCATTTGTTTGATCAGTGAATTTCGAGGACGAAATTCTTTTGAGGGGGGTATGATGTAACATCTGTGCCTTGATTTTTCCATTTTATATAAACCATGGAATTTCTTATAATTATCAGTGTGGTTTATTAATGGTAAATTCAGATTTGTGTTTGTTGGCTGTGGTCTTTCCCTGTGTTTTGTGCCGTTGGTTTCTCCCTTGCGGTGTGATTTCTTTGGCTCATGGGTCTATTCTGCCTTGGGACCCGTGTATGGGTGTGTTGCCACTTGGGCTTGGACCCGGTCAAAGGAGCCAACAGTGGCCCGAGACCCACGTCCTCCTCTCTGGATCCCGTGAGACCTAGCGGGGGAGAAGGCTGCACGCTCCGTCCCCTCCGTCCAGAGCTAGGCGTAGCTGGTGAACGCCGGTGGGATTTCGGAATGGCAGGCGCGCCGGAGGGCTTTAAGAGGAGGCGCGGTGGTTGTGTAGGAGAACCACAAGCCGTGGGCTGTGGAGAGCTTGCATCAAGCCTCGTCGGAGCACGTCGGACACGCGTGAAGCTCACCAGAGCCTGGTACACGTTTCCTCTCTCTCCTTCTCCGGTTACAGAGCATGCTATTTTAGGGCTAAACCTGGGGGAAAATGCATGAAAAATCATGTTAAATATGTGGAGATGATGAGAATATGATGAATGACATGTTCATGTTGATATCATGTTGATTTATTGGTGTTTTGCATGATTTTCGTGGGTAATTGTGAGGCATGCTACAGTGAATGTGTTTGGGTTTGATGCCTTGTTGATTTTCGTTACAACATCATGTTTAATGGTTGTGTGATCGGATTGAGGGGTTTTGAAGTAGACTTGGAGGTCTACACCCCATGTTTTATTGAGAATTTTTGTGGCATGTTTGATGGGTTCGATCCTTACTCCCACTTTGGGGAGAAAGGGGTGACGATGGCCTGGGGCGTTTTCTGCAATGGCAGAAAACGGTATGCCGAATTGGATTCGGCATACCGAAATGCTCCCAGGAGGGTGCCCAATATTGTGGGTTCGAGCGACCGAGGGAAATCAGTCGTCCATTCTGGCAGGGACTGATAAACTTGTCAGGGATTCAGAATACCGAAATCCTTCGGTGTGCTGAATCTGGAGATTTCAGCATACCGAAATTTGTTCGGTATACCAAATCATGAGATTTCGATATACCGAAACCCAAAATCGGTATGCTGAATCTGGACCCTGAGTTATATTGAGAAATGTTTAAAATAATGTCGATAAATATGGATAAATGCATGATAAATGTATGGAATGCATGGAGATCACATGTAAGATGATGCATGCTAATATGTTGTTTTAATGATGTTTTTCCATGAGATATAGAAACATGGCTTATGTGTATGAATGTGGACCCATGTGAGGGGTGAATTGCATGGTGCAAAGACCATGAATGAATGTGTTGGTTTAAAGACCACAGGTAATGAATTGATGCATAATGCATGTGTTTTGCAAAGAGTTTTATGAATGAAAAATGGTTTTGATGAATGTTTTGCAAAGAGAAATTGCATATGATTTTAAAAAGATTAAAGGAAATTGTAGGAACCATAATGAGACTAGGACTTGCCGATGAGGTAGTGAGACCTCTAGAGATGTCGAGGACGTGTCCTTGGTTGTGGTTGCCGAGTGTGCGGTCCGGGGTAGGAGCCTCGAGACTGTGGTGGTACTGTAGGACCTGGGGTATGAGAGACCCGGACTACCCTCAGTGCCGGTACAGTGGTACAACCATCAGCAGTAGTACCGAGGGCTAGAAGATCAAGCGGTAGGGATGTCATAGGGGCCTGGAGGTTCAAAGATGCTACGGATTGGATTCCTATTGAAGAGACAATCGCAGCCAACTAGGTGTCAAGTGGATGAGGGTCAACAGAAGGACAGGGTATCGTCAGATCAGATGCCCTGGAAGTTGTCATGGTAACCGCCTTCGTTGCAGGCTCCAGACCAATAAAGGTCTGCCAGTGTCCCAAAACCAGAGGGCGAGGAACTCCTGGTGCCTGAAAGAAGCCACCATGGAGCGATGAAGGAATGAGTGATGAAATGGCAAATGAGTGAGGAGGGGCAGAAACAGGAATCCCCTCTCGAGCAGCTGGTGTAGAGGTCTCAGAAGCTCGCTGGGCCATGATGGACTGCGAACAGGTGAGAACAGGGCTACGATTGCAAGAGAAAGGACGACACCTACGAGGAGCTATCGTCGGAAGTGACGAATAGCTCGAGGAAAGGCAGTCGAGAATAACACCTTGAGACCAAGGTCACAGAAAGGAACTCCCAAGCTCAGACCTAGGAATTCGCACATAGAACTCTATTCCTGGCAAAGGAAAAGAAACCTAAAGTGTCAGTGGAAAAGAGCAAAAAGAGTGAAAAAGTGAAGACAAGACAACACATGAAAATAAGTTAGCTATGCCGTTGTTTATTAGGGTGGCATGAATGGCACACATGCACATGAATGCTACTAACATGCTCTCTCTCACCATGCATGTCCCACATGGAGCAAACCATATGGGACGCACTAATGGGTTTGGGTTTTTCGACTCTGGTCAGAAAGTAAGGTCCCCGTTCTAAATCATGGCCAAAGCGTAGGCTGTGAACGGGTGGTGCATTGATGGCCTCGTCTCCTGCAGTAGCAAGGAGTTGTACCCTCTACTAGCACCGACCCGACCCCAGACAAGGGGGGACAAACTAACAACACGCTCTACACCAAAGCTATAGAACGGGCTGCTAGGATCGTCCTTCACAAACTATGGATAGACTAAGAGGAAAAGATGCATGCCCTATATGATCAAACATGCGATATGCTTTGGTGTCTTTTACTTGCATTTTATTAAACCAGAGGGGATTATGAGCATTTGTCTCAAGTTATGCCTTATTAATTGTTCGTCTGAGTCTGTGTGTTTTAACCAGAGGGAATTATGAGCATTTGTCTTTAGTTATGCCTTATTTATTGTTTCCTGAATTTGTGTGTTTTATTTTAACCAGACAGGGAGGCAAACATGTCTCTACTCTCGTAATCATGGCAAATTCGAAAAGAAGGGGAAGAAACACACAATTATGGCATCCAAAAGTCAGACAAAAGGCGTAAACATGGCATGTGCTGGTGCAGTGCTCAAGTAGGTGAATAAAAAGCAAGTATTGACAAACAAAACATGAATTAGATCATGTGCATGTGTGGTGGCATAGAAATAATGTAAAGAAGGCTAAAAAAGGCATGTTCAGTCAAATATGTTCAAGTAATAGAACAAGCAAGCAAGCATAATGTAAACAAACAACAGACAAGTAGGGAAACCAGAATGAAAGCTAGAATCTGGTTATCCCCAGTGGAGTCGTCAGTTCCTGTGACCATGCCGGTGGAACCCTTGCACGGCTCTCCTACTATTGGGTGCGTGGAAGCAAACAAGGAGACCCAATATGGTCACGGTGATGATGGTGAATCCAGAGGAAGAGACTAGACCTGGAAACACCAAGGGAAGATAAAAAGGATAAGGAAAGGAGTCGCCACCTAGTCTTTTAATAGAAAGACGAGGAAAACCAAAAAAAAAAGGAAACTGGGAAGCAAACAAGATGCAGAATGTATGTGTGTGCTCCGTGCCTAATGGACAATGCATAAATGAATGCAGGCCATGCCCTGGATCGCTCCCCCCACCTACATCGCCGGAAAACGACGACGGTGAGCCCCAAGGACCAATTCTGACCAGAGGAAGACTTTGGATGGCTCGGAATTGTCCAAAATGAAGGAGGAGGTCCTAGGCAACTATGCTCAGAGCTAGATGGGATTAGAGAGGGGTGTACCTGGTTTGACAGAACTCTGCAACTCGCTGGAGCACCTGGAATCTCCTTCTCTCCTCTCTGCGAGCTTCCCTTTCTCTCTGGAATTCTCTGGCACTCACAGCTCTTTTCTCTCTCGCACCAAAAGCTTTTTTAAAATCATGCCTCTACCCTTCCTTTTATAGGTGAGGAGGAACCCAACAACCCAACCAACAGAACACTAACCGTGCTAACAGATCCACTAACCAACCCTCTAACTCCCTAATTGAAGTCGTAATAGCCTAACAAACTAACATGAACTGAACGACTGCCTCCCTGCTGTCCCCTTGGTCGCCGACAGGGATGAACGGCGATCCAGGCTTCACCAACGGCTGATCCAATGGCTGGAGATGCTTGGAGATTTACTGGATTAGTGGTGAAGCTCGAGCTGGCTGATGAGCTCAGTAAGGAGGTGGGTTAAGGCTGATTCGTGGGAGATCAGTGGAGAATAAGTGGGTTCAGTGGGGAGGAGAAAATGGGTGTGAAATTTGTATGTATTTTTGGTAGAAAAAAGAATATTAGTAAATGATGAATATGGATAGGGAAGCTAAAGTGTTAGGTTGGAAAAAGAGGAAAAAAGAAAAAAAATATTTATGGTGGGCCCTCATGGGCTTTTGGACCTACGTGGGATCAATTGGGCTTAATGGGCCTATGTGGGCCTCCATGGGCCTAATGGGCTTTAATTGGGTTTTGATGGGTTAAATGGGCCTCCATGGGCCTAATGGGTTTCAACTGGGCTTCAAGGAGTTAAATGGGCCTATGTGGGCCTTGATAGGCCTAAATGAGTTGAATGGGCTTAAATAGGTCTTGTGGGCCCAAGTGGGCTCAAATAGGGTTTAATGGGCCTATGTGGGCCTCGTGGGCCTCCATGGGCCTAATGGGCTTCAATTGGGCTTAAGTGGATTCAATTAGGGTTAGAGCTCAGCCACCACATCTCCATCCTGCAAAATTAGGAAATTACGGTGTCTACACAAGGCACCCCTTTCCATCTTCTTCTAGGCTACTGAACGGAGTCTAGATGGATCCTCCCAGGTTTGATCTAGGCGGACGAATCTTGGTGCCACTCATTGCCTATGAATTCCGACCCTGACAGGTGGATTCATGGCACCCTTTTCCATTTCTTCTAGACTACTGGATGGAGTCTAGATGGTCCCATCCCATGTTCGATCTGGACGGACGAATCTCGGTGCCACCTCTTGCTTATGAATTCCAACCCTGACAGGCGAATTCAAGGCTACCCTTTACCGTTTCTTCTAGACTACGAGATGGAGTCTAGATGGTCCCATCCAAAGTTCGATCCTGACGGACAAATCTCGGTGCCACCCTTTACTATTGAATTCCGACCCTGAGAGGCGGATTTGAGGCACCCCTTTTCCATCTTCTTCTCGACTACTAAACGAAGTCTAGATTATCCCTTCCCAGAATCGATCTAGACGGACGAATCTCGGTGCCACACCCTTTGCCTATGACACCGCCTATGAATTGAGGCTACCTCTTCCATCTTCTTCTAGGCTATCGGATGGAGTCTAGATTGTCCCATCCTAGATTCAATCAAGATGGATGAATCTTGGTGCCACCCCTTGCCTTTGAATTCTGATCCTAATTGGTGGATTCAAAGCCACTTTTCCATCTTCTTCTAGACTACCGAAATGAGTCTAGATTCGATCCGAACGGACGAATCTTGGTGACTCCCCTTGCCTTTGAATTCAGGTCCTAATTGGCGAATTCATGACCAGTTCTCCATCTTCTTCTAGGCTACCAGATGGAGTCTAGTTGGTCCCATCCCAGATTCGATCCGGACGGACGAATCTCGATGCCACCCCTTCTGCCTTTGGTTTCCGATCCTGACAGGCAAAATCGAGGCTACCCTTTTTCATCATCTTCTAGACTACTAGACGGAGTCTAGATGGTCCCATCCCAGATTCGATATGGACGGACGAATCTCGGTGCCACCCCTTAACTTTGAATTCCGACGTTGAATGGTGGATTCAAGGCTACCCTTTTCCATCTTCTTCTTGACTACAGGACAGAGTCTGGATGGTCCCATCCCAAGTTCGATCCGGATAGGCAAATCTCGGTGCCACCCATTTATTTTTGAGTTCCGCTCTGAATGGACGAAATCAAAGCAAACTATCTTCCTCTTTTCCTTAGGCTAATAGCCCGAACTATTCGGTCGGTAGGTCTGCCAACTTATCAAACTTTGTCCCTTAGTTTGAGAGCCTTATGGTCTTACCTAGTGCCCCTTTGCTCGGGCTGATGCCCCGAACTATCTGGTTGATGACTGTCATATTGTCAGGAGCCGGCTGATACCCCCAAACTATTCGGATGACATCCGTCATCAGTCTTTCCTCAGTCGACTAGTCAGATATCTTGCTGTGGATCCTTTCGGGCCGAAAGGTCTGTCATTTGCCAGGTTCCCCCTGTTGTGCGACGAGCCCAACAATCTTGACATCCCTTGGTACGAGCCAGGAAATCCTTCGTGCTCCTCTTCATGAGTTGACGGGCAACCTGCTCGTCACCAGCGTCATCCTTTGCATCAGCATCACCCTCATGCATCACCTGACATCAAGGTCAACCCTTTGCAACAGCATCATGTATGGCCCCGAATCATGACTTTCAGTGCATCCACTGAATAAATGATTCATGGCCTCACAGCAAATACCACTCTCCCGCATACTCAAGTGGGGTGTCTTGTCAACCCTAAGCATCGATCTCGGTTCCATCCATCCCTCAACCTCGCTCAGGGAGGAGTATCTGTAGTCACTCCGATTTTGTAGTCACTTGGCAACAGGCTTCTCTAGATGATGTCCTGGTTGCAACCACCACCCCTAAATCGTAACTCCACTAAAACCCTAAACCCTTAAGCCCACTTAAGCCCACACAAATCCACTCTAACCTAATTAAAGCAAAAACCAATAATTAACAATTAAAACCAAATAAAATTCATTTAAAACTCTAATTAATTAAGTAAAACCCTACTTAAAACCAAAATTAAACAAAATCCACCTAAATCCATTTAAAACCCTAATTAATTAAGTAAAAGCCTAATTAAAACCAAGATTAAACAAAATCCACTTAAAATCCTAATTAATTAAGTAAAACCCTAATTAAGGCCAAAATTAAACAAAATCCACTTAAATCCACTTAAAATCCAAATTAATCAAGTGAAAACCCTAATTAAAGTCAAAATCAAAGAAAATCCATTTAAAACACTTTAATCCATTTAAATTCAAGGAAAACACCTTGATTAAACTCAAAATACTAAAAACCCTTAATTAAAACCCCAAAACCCTAATTAATCTAAAAAAACATTAATTAAAACCCTTAAACCCTAATTAAAATAAAAAACCCTTAATTAAAACCAAAAATTCCAAAATATATAAATTCCAAAATCTAACATATAATGTTCTCATATTAAGGTATCAGTTACATGACTATTTCCAAATAGGAAATATAATACTAACTTAAATTGTCTCAAAATTTGAATATGTAATTCAAACATTGTCATCTGCATGTCCTGTAGAATTTGACTCCACATCATGATCATAATTCTCGTTAATACTTGTAGAAGCTTATAAAAAACAATATAAGTCATGAAACAATATTAAATTTGCTTAAACAACATAATATATTTCATTAAAGTACATAATTCCATTTTTTCAATTAAAAAAAGAATTAAGTTTGGAGACACACAAAAAGACATTCATCAACATCATTAAGTTCTAATTTGTCAAGTTCGTTCAAATTCTATTGCAAGGATTTATTAAGGTCTAATTTGTATATGATTTGGAAGTATGAGTCAATAGAACAAAGTATAAGAATAACATGAAAAAGCATAGAAACTAGATATACTTACAATATTTGATGATCGAGGTGATGGAGGCTTCCAACCCATGGACAAAGCATAATTCTCAAAACAGTCCTTGAGAATATCAGGCATTGCTTCCCTTAGCATGTCTTTGAGTTGAGTTAATTGAAGTTCATTGGGAGATGAAAGTTGATTAACTGATTGTGATGATCGTATTGATTGCATTATCCTTGTGGAAGATTCACGAGGGCTAATTCCAATCACTCGTCCTTTCTTTACTCCTCCAGTAACTTGAATCCAAGCATCCAAGTTGTCTTGTGGTAAATTTTGCATTAATCCTTCTTCACCTTTTATTGAAAAAGATGATGAGTGATACTCATGATGGAGTTGTAGTTGTCCTAAATCACGAAATTAGATTCATTAATAAAAAAAGATATATTAATAAATAAAACTACCATTTTAATAAAATAAATAACTTACATGAATGTCTTTTGCTCTAACATGGACCCATTCATTGCTTTTTCTCTTTTGATGAATCTTTTTGATGACCTTTGCTTGAGTTGGACAACGATTAAGTTGTTTCTCCTGAATTGAAATTATATATTGATAATGTAATTGAGGAAATATCTATAATAAAAAGATTTAATTAACTTCAAGATAAATACACATCATACCATATCCTTCCTATGACCCTCAACACTCTTTGAACCATTAGTATATGTCATATGAGGAGCTTAGACGATTTTGAATTACTTTTTCTGAAGTAACTTGCCACTGCTCTAACATCCATCCATTCACAAACTCATTTCACATTGGTCTTTTGGTCCATTTTGGTGGAAACTTCTTGCATTTGTTATCTATTTTGGAGACCTTAGCTCTCTTCATTGCTTCACATCTTACCTTATACAACCAAGCCTTGTAACGTTCTTTTACATATCCATCAAATGTTTCCTTTGCATGCCAGGTTGCCACTTCATCTCCAAAGTTGTAATATTCTTTTGAAAAATAAGCATTAATCATTGTAAATAATTAATATAAGATTTTAAAATATAAATGCAATGACTTACCAATAATTTTCCCCACATCATATTCTTCTCTGTATCTTTCCAATCATTCCATGACAGGTAAGTAGTTGGAAGATGACCCTTGGCAATATTAGCTATTTGTGAATTTACTGAAGGTGGTTCAAATGATCTACAAAAATTCAAATAACAAGTAAATATTAACACACTTATTTTTGTAAACAATAAATAATTACATATAATAATTTTAGTAAATGTGACAACCCTTTCAGTGCAATTGTATGAATTGGAGCTACTGGTACAAAAAATCCTTGTGCATCTCCTCTTGATCTTTGTGTTTGATTATCTATAATGATATAATTAGATTTGAAAAGTTTCCAATGAAAAAAGAAACTGTAACGACCCCCAAGTCGCTATCACTAAACCTAGCAACAAATTTTCATTTTTAATCATTTTTATCTTTATTTTTAACCAACAATTACATTACTGATGTAACTAAGGCTAAGTACTCTCAATAGGAAATAAAACTAATAAACTATAGAAATAAACTAAACTATCACTCACTTGGATCCCTGATGTGTGGCGGCGTGACTCCTCCTATATGCACTAGCAAGCAACAACTACTAACCTGCACTTGCCAAAAACACACAAAACAAAGCACACGTGAGTGACCACTCAACGGTCACCCAGCACGCACCCCACCTACAACTCGACAACCTATGCCGAGGACAACAATGCACAGGCATCACACCTAGATGTCGACAAACCAAAAGGGTAATCTACAGACGCTTAGCACGCAAGCATTGGCATCCCTCTCAGACGTTGCAACACCAAACCAGGCAGTCTACCACTACCCAGCAGGCCACAAAATCACAAAACCATGCCTTAGATACCATTCTTTTCTTTTCCTTTCAAAACCACATGCGTGTACTTTTAAAACCTTTTATATATGCCCGAGAAAGCTACTCTCGCCATCTCAAGCCCAAAACAACACCAAAAGCACAACTACAGAGACTCTGCCCTACACAACATGGTCCCCTCAAGACCCAAGCACACACCAAGCCACGGAGCCTCTGCTCCCACAGCAACGGAGCCACTGCTCCCAAACACTGTGCCTCAACATATGCCAAAACCACGGCCTCCTTTAGGCCTAGAGCCTAATTTTCCAAACTAAGACTCCACACAAACACAAGCACAAGCACAAATGGTGTGTTGAACTACCCGGTGCCAAGTAGACAACACTGGCCACAAGCAGTCCATTGAGGAGCGACCACAGTGTCTACACTACCACGGTGAAGCCACCCTGTGCAAGAGCGATCATCGTCCCACGATTTTCCCACTTGGAGAACCCTCAACAACGCCAACCACTCCTTGAGAAGGCAGTCCTGTCTTTCAGGACGCTACCAGCTATGGGGCATGCGTCCCACCCGCACTGGCCACTAAAGGGTATGCCTCCTCATGGCACCATCCACACGATGCTTAGGATGGAGTCTCATACCTCCACACCCGACAACACCCGAGCCTCAGTGTTCACAGCGACAACAGGGGTATCATACCTCCCTGTCATGCCACAAAACACCTCAACCTGTGGACCTCAACCCTAGCCTCGAAACGACAATCAAGGAGTATCATACCTCTGAGACCCGACGAATCTCCGCCTCAGGTATCTCGGCCCGCAACGCAAACAGAAAACACTAGAAAACTCTTTCCAAAACCACTTTCAAATTTGTACTCTTTTCTTTCCAAAACTCACTTTTAGGAAAACCCTTTTCAAAAACCATTAAATATCCTTTAAAACTCAAGCAATATTGTGCCCAACAGTAGCACAATCCCTCTCTCCCTCCCACCTCCCCTCTATCTCTAATCTCCATCTCCCACACGCGAGAGGAGAAGAAGAAGAAGAAGAAGAAGGGGTGGGGGTGGGGCCCAGGGAAAGGAAAGAAAGAAAGGAAAGGAAAGAGAAAGAAGGGAAGGAAAGAAAGGAAGTCGCAAGCACGAAACCAAACCACGCGACCTTCCACTTCTACGTGACTCATGCCACCAGGGACTCGCCACCAAACCTCCATGACCCAAGAGAAACCACAAAACGCCTATGAGGGCCAGCACAACGCCTAAACCACACTACGCCAAAAGGCCAGAAACCAGCAATGTCCTACGTTAGGCATGGGGACCCCCAAAGCCTAACGCGCCTAAATTTCACCTTAATTATTTGGCCAAGCACCACTCCTAAAACTTGGGTCGTTACAGAAACATATACATGAACATATAACTATGTAAATACCATTATCCATTGTAGGAGTCGAACAAGACCCTAATACACCATCACTATTGTGTACCCTTGAAGTGTGTATAGGAATTGAAGCTTCTGGTACACTCGGAGCTTCTATTACATGAATTGGAACTTTTGGTACAGTTGGAGCTTCTGATACACTTGGAGCTTCTCTCTCTTTGATATGTTGTGCAATTCATCCTCTTCCCTGACCTCGTCGTCGACGACCACGATTTTGTATTCTTCCTCCATGAACCATATTTATTCTTGTCTAAAAAATAGATTATCTTCTAATGGATTTTATAATTACAAAACAAAGCATCATGACATCCAAGAGAGAAGAGAGTTTCCTTCCAAAATATCACCATTTCAAGCATAAGGAAGTTCCTTGATATTCCTTATTACGATTCAATAAAAATAAATTAGGTTAGGATAATTTAGGAAGCACAAATATCAACATGCCTTTACAATGAAAAGCCTACATCTATAAACCAAAACTAAGAGAAATGAAATATGATCTTCGAAGTATAATAAAAGAACAGATTTTTACAAGATTAAGCATTCTTACTTGAAAACGAAAGGAAAATGCAAGAGTAAGCATTCTTGTGGTTTAATTTCAGCCTTCTTATAGAAATTATAGTTTTTTGAATAGGTAGTGTTTTAATTGGACCACAGTTGAGATAGATAGCTTTGACATTTCTTTTTATTTTTGTTTGTATATTATTACAGGTAACCTGGCATACTTGTGAGGTTGCACTTACATGTTGTCTTACACCCTTGTGTAAAATAGATTAGGAGCGTGACAATTTAACTGTAAGTCTGAAAGTCCCAATTCGGTTGGTTATTTGGTGCTCTTTGGGGAGGACTTCTTTGGAGCTTGATGTTTTCATGGATTTCTCTTGAGTGTGTTATTGAACAACAAGTTCACCAAGACCATGATGTTGCGGTAAAGAAGGGCAAAAGTTTTGGACAAGAGAATCAAATATTAAAATCTCATGGATTTCCCTTCCCATAATTGTTAAGTGAAGATGGCATGCCTATGTTCAGTGTTTGTGCTCTGTTTCCTTGGATTTTTTGAAGATCAAGATTGATAGCTAGAGATAATCTGAGTATTTACTAGATCTATGATTAGATCTAGTAAATGAAATCAGAGTCTCGTGTTTAATTTCTTCATGTTGTCAAGCAATGATGTCGAATACTTGCTTGCAAAGTTTGAAAGAATTGTACCAACTACTATGGTGTAGTTGATTAAGAGAACTGGGGGCCCTCTCAAGCAAGATCTGCCCTCCCATACCGGCCTTGTAACTCCTGAATCATCTACTCTAGCAAGATTTTAGATACAATATTGAAACGTGAACATGTTTTAGATACAATAATAGAGTCCAATCATGCAAGAAAAATAGTTCTTCTATACTTTCAAAACACAATTACAAGTCAATGCAAAAGTTTTTGGTAATTTCACATCAAAAATCATATCTGCAACCTCAGGATGCCTTTTTTTTGCAAGATTCACATCCGTAAGCATATCCAAACATCTATGTCACGCCATCAACAAAAAAAAATAGTCATGGTTTACCACCATGAAAAACTGTATATCAAGAGCCTACATTTATGAGCGCTTTCTAAATGCTGATGCCACACCCCAAATATTCCAAAATAATTTAAACAAACTAAATTACGGGAAAATTAAAGCTAAACAGTAAATATCAAACTACCAGGAACCTGAGTGTACGGCTAGGGGACTCCGATCTATATGCACTACGCTAAACCAATCGCATGTCTGCACCTACAATCCAAAACCATAAGGAAAACACATGAGTGACCAAAGTCACCTAGTATGCACCCCACGAAAACCGTGGAAAACAAAACTATAATCATTTTCCTTTTAAATTCCTTTCGCAAACCATTTTCTCAAAACCTCATAAATCAGGCCCACACCAGCCAAAACCACAAACCATGGCTCTACTAGCCCAAAGCCACAAGCAACGACCCTCAATGGCCAAAACCACACATAGTGAGTCGGGAAGTCTGGCGCCAGGTAACCTAACTCTAGTCACACGCAGCTTGCTGAGGAGCGACCACAGCGTTCTGCACTACCACAGTGAAGCCACCCTGTGTAGGAGCGATCACTGTCCCACGATTCCCCTCTCTCAGGAGAACCCTCAGAAGCCAACCCCTCCCAGGGAGGGCTACCAGTCTCTCAGCATGCTACCAGCTATGGGGCACGTGTCCCACCTACATTGGCCACCACAGAGTACGCCTCCTCACGGCGTCCTCCACACACGATTCTCAGGAGGGATCACCAAACCTCCACACCTGACAACACCTGAGCCTCAGTGCTCACAGCAACAGCAGGAGTATCATACCTCCTCGTCATGCCACAAGACACCTCAACCCGCGGACCACAACCCTAGCCTTGAGATGATAGTCAAGGAGTCTCATACCTCCAAGACCCGACAACCCTCAGCCTCAGGTATCTCGGCCCCCCGACCTCAACCAGGGAGTCGTGCCTGACCACCCAAGAATGTCATCACATTCCCTAGTCCCGACAACACGGTCCCACACTATTTTGGCCCGCACACAAAAAACTAGGAAATCATTTTCCAAAATAGGTCAACGATTTCCTTGAAATCTATTTTCCAAACCATTTCCATATCTTTGAAAACTCTTTCAAAACCTCAGCAAAACGGCGCATCAGGTATCCTAGAAAACCACCACTAATGGCCCACAATCCCCTCTCATGGGGACAAAACACAACATCCAAAAAGCCATCGAAAACACATTTTATAAACCTATTTGCGCCCAGAAATCGATATGCCGAAAGTTAGATTCGGTATGCCAAAATCAGCTAATTCGGTAGACCGATCTGAATCGATCGACTGAAAACGGGTCAACGGTCAACACTGAAGCTAAATTTCGTATACCATCCAAAAATGGATGACCGAATTTCGACCAGAGGACCAAATTGATAGAAAAATGGTGTACCAGACGAAATCGGTATACCGAAATCCACTAATTAGGTATGCTATTTTCAATTCAGTATGTCGAATTCTGCGATTCCAAAAAATGGCACAAAACGCTACCGTCCGAATCACCCCAACTGGGACCTCCGATTGGACCCCCTAAACAAACACCAAAAATCTTGCATAAAACATATGGTGTAGACCCTCAAGTCTACTCCAAAACCCAACAAACAAAACTAAAATCCATTCACCATGCATCAAGATTTAAAATCACAAAGGCATAAGTGTCAAAACAACCCTAAACGCAACCATTGGCATAAATGCTCCACAAATTCACAATAAATCACAATAAATTCTAGGAAAGGAAATTTACCTAGATTTCATGCAATCCTACCATTTTCTACTAATTTCATGCTCTCTATTACTCAAGTGGAGGTGTGTACCTAAAAACACCTCTAGCGATTCTCAGTCGACTCTGGTGAGCTCCGGCGCAACCACGGCCACGGGGCAAACCACGCGAGCTCCGCGCACTACCACGAGCAACCACAACCCTCTGCTTCACTCCCTCGACCTCTTCCTCTCTCTCCGTCGATGTGCGCGTGAAGGAAGAACAGGGGAAATAGAGGAGGTCAAGTGGAAGGAGAAGGGGAAAGGAGAAGGAAGAGTGGGGAGGAAGAAAAAGAAGGTGGGGGTGGAGGAGGGATGTGCCGCCAAGGAGGAAGCGAAAGGAAGAAGAATGAAGGAGAAGACGACGATGGTGACGGAGGAGAGTCGTGCGGCTTATAAAGCCTACGCTCACAGTAGCTGAGAATGTGCCCACCTACGCGTCTTTGCTACCGACACACCGCACGAGCAACCAACTACTCCGCCCAACCACCGACCACAACCAACATCCCACAAATGTGGGCCCCACAGGGACCCCACACCTGGCCCCCACAAGGACCCACACCCGGGCCCCACACGCATAGTGCCACAATGTACAGTGCCAAACCACGGACAGGGTCACGCAAACAAAAGCCAACCCACAAGGCCTAAGCCCAAAAGCACAGAACTGCACAAAGAGCCTTAGAACAGTAACACCCGTCTAGGAATAAAATTCAAAAAATATAAATAATTACAAAATGAATTTTACGGGTGTTACATCCTAACCCCTTTAAAAGAAGATTTCGCCCTCTAAATTACTAGGCGAAAAGATACGGGTACTGGGCTAGGATGGCTTCCTTACGTTCCCACATGGCCTCCTCAACTCCATGATGCTGCTACCGCACCAAGACCAACAGAATCACCTTATTCAGCAGCACCTGCTCCTTGCGGTCCACAATCTCAATGGCATCCTCCATAAAGGATAGATCTTCCTGGAGCCCTTCTAGCTGAACTGGGATCACATGAGAAACGTCAGCCAGGCACTACCTCAACATCGAGACATGGAACACGTCATGCACAGACGACATCTCTAGTGGTAGATCCAACCGATAAGCAAACTCACTGATCCTCTGGGTGATCTGGTATGGGCCAATATAGCGAGGACTCAACTTGCCATGCTTCCCGAACCACATGACACCCTTGGTCGGCAACACCTTCAGGAACACATAGTCTCCCACCAAAAACTCCAGCGGTCTTCGCCTCCTATTGGCATAGCTCTTCTGTCGACTCTGTGCAGCCAGCAACCTGCTCCGGATCAAATCCACCTTGTCTGCATACAGCTGCACAAGCTGAGGACCAATCAACTGATGCTCGCCCACCTCACTCCAGCAAATCGACGATCTGCATGGCCTACCGTACAAAGCTTCATACAGCACCATCCCGATGCTCAAGTGATAACTATTGTTGTAGGCTAACTCAATCAACCGCAAATGGTCCTCCCAACTCCCTTGAAAGTTTAAGGCACATGCTCTAAGCATATCTTCCAACGTCTGGATAGTCCTCTCTATCTGACCATCCGACTGAGGATGAAATGCTATGCTATAGTTGAGCATAGTGCCAAAGGCCTCCTGCAGAGTTCTCCAGAACCTTGAGGTGAACCTCGTGTCTCTGTCCGACACGATGGACACTGGAACACCATGCAGCCTCACCACCTCGGAGACATACAACGTCATCAAGTGGTGCATCGGAAGCTTCACCCGAATGGCCAGGAAGTGAGCAGACTTGGTTAGTCAATCCACGATCACCCACATGGTGTCGTTCTTCCTCTGAGTCCACGGAGAACCAGTCACGAAGTCCATCGAGATGTGCTCCCACTTCCACACAGGAATATCCAACGGCTGCAAGTTCCCTTCAGGTCTTTGGTGCTCCGCCTTAACCAACTGGCAGGTAGTACACCTCGCCACATGGTCAGCAACATCTCTCTTCATGCCAGGCCACCAAAAGTTCCGCTTCAGGTCTTGGTACATCTTCGTACTACCAGGGTGTATGGTGTACCTAAACAGATGCGCTCATCCAACAACCTCTGCCTGGCTTCCTCATGCTGGGGCACATATAGATGCATGTCATACCTCAACTTTCCATATGCCCTAACATAGAAATAAGGCTCTCCACCAGCCTCGAGCTTCTCAAACACAGCCTGAACAAATGGATTCTGCTGCTGACAGGCAACAATAAACTCTAACAGCTTCGGGCGAACAGACAGGTTGGCCACCTAGGCACCAACTGCTCCCTAAGCTTGCCACTTTGGCTTGTAGCTCACCAGATCCTCCAACATGGTCCACTCCTGGATCATCAAGCTTGCCATCACGTGCGTACGTCGATTGAGCGCATTGGCGACAACGTTGGCCTTGCCAGGATGGTAGGACAAGCTGAAATCATAATCCTTCAAATACTCCACCCAGCGGCGCTGCCTCAGGTTGAGGTCCCTCTGCGTGAAGATATACTTCAGGCTCTGATGATCGGTGAATACCTCAAACTGCTCCCCATAGAGATAGTGTCACCAGAGCTTAAGAGCAAACACTACGGCAACCATCTCCAAATCGTGGGTCAGGTAGTTTTTCTCATGATCTTTCAGCTAGCGCGAAGCATACGCAATAACATTGCCATGCTACATCTGAACACACCCTAACCCAACACTGCTAGCATCACTATACACAGTGAAGCCACCACTTCCAGAAGGCAGAGTCAACATAGGGGCAGAAACTAGATGAGACTTCAACTCTTGGAAACACACCTCGTAATTCTGGTCCCAGCAAAAAGGAACACCCTTCCTGGTCAACTCTGTCAAAGGCACAGCTATGGAGGAGAAATCCTTGATAAACCTTCTATAATAGCCCGCTAGACCCAAGAAACTCCTGATCTCCGATATAGTCCTTGGTCGCTCCCAACTACTCACTGCCTCAACCTTGGCAGGATCCACTCTGATGCCTTCTCCAGAAATCAAATGGCCAAGGCACATGACTTCGCTCAGCCAGAACTCACAGTTGGAGAATTTGGCGTACAACTGATGATGCCTTAGAGTATCCAAAACTGCCCTCAGGTGCAAGGCATGAGTCTCAACATCAGAAGAATAGACCAACACGTCATCAACAAAAACCATAACGAATTGGTCCAGAAAAGGGTTGAAAATCCTATTCATCAGATCCATGAACACAGTCAGTGCATTAGTCAAGCCAAAAAGGCATGACCGTGAACTCGTAATGCTTGTACCACGTTCGGAAAGCAGTCTTCTGAATGTCTGAGTCTCGGATCCTAAACTAGTGATACCCTAACCTCAGATCAATCTTCGAGAACACCGATGCAGACTACAGCTGGTCGAATAGGTCATCAATGCGGGGCAGGGGATACTTGTTCTTCACCGTGATCTGGTTCAGCATCCGATAATCTATACACAGTCAGAGTGAACCATCCTTCTTGCGAACCAACAAGACAGGCGCTCCCCACAGAGACACACTCGGCCTGATAAACCTCTTGTCCAACAACTCCTTCAACTGAGTCTTGAGCTCTCGCAATTCCACTAGTGCCATGCGATAAGGAGGCTTCAACACAACACCAGAACTAGGGATCAGATCGATCGAGAACTCTACTTCCTTGTGAGGTGGCATACCAGGCAAATCGTTAAGGAAAACGTCAGGATATTCACACACCACAGAGATGTTGTGAACACCCAATTCAAGAGAAGTGGAGGTAACTATACTAGCTAGATACCCCACGTAACCCCTGACCAAGGACTTATGAGCCTTCATAGCTGCAATGACAAGCTTAGGCTCACCCTGACACCCACCTTGCACAAAGAAAGACCCATCCTTAGGAGACCGAAAATAAACTCTCCTCTGAGCATAGTCGATCAAAGTGGACTGCTGCACCAACCAATCCATGCCGAGTATCACATCGTACTCCTACATGTCCATCATGATCAGGCTGGCGTCGAACTCTCTGCCATTCAGCGTCAAGTTGACAAACTGTAGATATCTCCATGCCAAACTGTGCTCCCCTAGTGACGTCACCATGCTGAGATGAATGGCCAGTCGAGCTGGTCTCTCTCCCAACTCCGCCGCAAAAGACTCAGAGATAAAGGAGAAAGAACTCCCTAAGTCAAACAACACATTGGCCATCCAACCAACCACAATAAAAGAACCTGATGGCCAAACAAAACAACACCACACATCCATTCAATCAGGTAGATGTCCAAATTACATGGAGATTACAACATATCTCAGAGGGTTATCGAACCAACTATTCATCCTTACCCTCAACAACATCTCCCAAAGACCCAATGCCTGGAGCAACGATGGTGAACACCTGTCCCCTAATCGGCTGTTGCGGTGCGCTTCCTACCTTCTTAGGCAATTTTGGACAAGATCTCTGAACGTGTCAAGCCTTCCCACAATTATAGCACACCACTAGAGCCGGAGTTCGCCTAGGATGAGGGCAATAAGCAGTGATGTGGCCCACCTAACCACAGTTGAAGCATTGGTTCCCACTGGGAGCACTGGACCCTGTTTGACAGAAGCCAGCTCCGCTACTTCTAGCAAAACTCCGTCGGCCCGCAGAGGAAACACTGAACCTCACCTTCTGCTTCTTCTCAAGGCTACCCAAATTGCCGACACTTGGAGGACCAGAGAAAGGGAAACGAGAGGTAAAAGAAGACTTACCCTTCCCTTTGGGACGACTCTCCAGAAACTTCTGATGCTCCACCTCAAAGCGGTAAGCCATCCCAACCATGTCCTCCACAGTGTGGCACCTATAGCCCATCAGCTTCACCCGTAGCCCAGGGTTCAAGCCAACCATAAACCTCTAGCCTGCTCCTCCTCAAACTCATAGGTAGGTGCAAAGCGTTCCAGCCAGGCGAACTCAGTCTCATACTCGAGCACTGACATCGTGTCCTGCTCCAGACTCCTGAAATCTCAGCGCCACCCTTTGGTTGAGAGAGAGTCCCATTCTACAGAAAATCTGCTCTTAAGCACGATTTCTCCCCCCTATCCAGTAGCCCATACCTGTGTTCTGGAGCTTGTCCTTACATCCTAGAGTGCCCTGAGTCCTTCCAAAGCAACAAGGATCTTCTCTTTTCTTATATTTCAAGAGGGAAACATTGCAAGAGGTAGGCTTTCTACCACCTCCTTTTCCTTTGAATGCTATGAGATATAACATGCTTAATCCATGATATTTTGCTCTATGATTCATGAAATCTTGTATTAAAACATG
>JAMKQA010011235.1:0-16593 GCA_024699735.1 Posidonia australis
GAATAATCATCAATTATTGATAAAAAATACCTGGATCTACCAAGAGAGGGCTCTCTTGAGGGCCCCCAACAGTCAACATGAATGTAATCAAGAGTCTGCTTTGTACAGTGTTTAGCTTTGCCAAACTGAACCCTATGTTGTTTGCCAAATACACAGTGTTCACAGAAGTCTAAACTTGTAAACTTATGTCCTCCAAGAAGATCTTGTTTACTAAGTTTTTCGAGATCTCTCTCATTCAGATGTGCTAGTCTCATGTGCCATAACTGATCAGTTTTAACAGAAGATGAAGCTATAGATGAATTAACAGAAACAGTAGTACCTTGCAGGATGTACAATGGACCCTTTTTAATACCCATCATAACTTCTCTAGTACCTTTGAAGACTTTCAGAATGTCTTATTCACCTTGATACCTGAAACCTTTATTATCAAGAGTTATAACAGAAATTAGGTTCTTATCCAAATTCGGAACATGCCTAACTTCTGTAAGAGGTCTGATGGTTCCATCATGCATTTTTATTTGGATGGTACCTATACCGATTATCTGGCAAACTGCATCATTTGCCATAGTAACAGATCCAAAATCCCTGTATTCAGAGAACCACTCTTTGTGATGGTACATATGGTGGGAAGCACTAGAGTCCAAGATCCATTCCTCTGATGGATACTTGTTAGCAGAGACAATGAAGGCGATGTCCTGATCTGAAGTAGTTTCATCTCTTGCAACAGTAGCTACTGAGGGCTTTCCTTTCTTTTTAGGACAATCAGTTTTCCACTGATCTGGTTCTTTGCAGTAATTACAAATGTCTCTAGGGTTGTACTTCTTTTCTTTAACTTTTAGCTTTTTCTTACCCTTTTTATCACCTTTTTCAAAACGCCCACGACTACTTGTAGCAGATAAACCTGAAACAGAGTTTTCACCTCCATTGTTGGAGGCCTGATGCCGCAATTCCCTAGAATGAAGACAAGTCCTTACCTCCTCTAATGAAATTGAGTCCTTTCCAATGACAAAGGATTGGACAAAATTTTCATAGGATTGTGGCAAGGATACTAAAAGAAGTAGAGCTGCATCCTCATCTTCTATTTTAACATCTATATTTCTAAGCTCCATCAATAAGGAATTTAATTGATCTACATGAGCTTTGAAAGATGTACCTTCTTTCATTCTAAGGGAGAACAATCGTTGTTTTAACAATAACTTGTTCGTCAGAGATTTAGTCATATATAGGCTTTCCAATTTCAGTTATAGACCTACGGTTTTCTTTTCATCTGCTATTTCTACAATTACTTCATCTGCAAGACAAAAAAGAATTGAAGAATGGACTTTCTCTTCCAAGACAGCTAAATCTGCTTCTGTAACACCTTCTGGAGAGGATTTTGACGAAGAAGCCCATAATCCTTGTTGTTTCAGTAAGGCGCGCATTTTTATCTGCCACAAACTAAAGCTATTCTTCCCGGTGAATTTCTCCACCTTAATGCTGTGGGAAGACATGCTTATACCAGTTTGTTAGAGTAATATAGTGACAAATATAAGCATACAGAAGAAGAGAAGAAGAACAATGACACCAGATTTACGTGGTTCACTCCAATACGGAGCTACGTCCACGGGCAGCAGCTGATCTAGCACTTTTATATATCAGGAGTACAGATGGTGGAGGTGGTGGAAGAACACAACACAAACTTCTGAAATGTTATTGTTCTCAAGAACAAACCACCTATATATATAAGAACCACCTAGGTTTGGTGAATAACCACCATTAAATGGAATGGATTAATCACAGGAGAGTTACGAGCCTGTGTAACTCGACGGTTCCCAAAAATGGACGAAACAATCGTCCGTTCAGCTGTGACGATCCGCCTCCTCTCTCCACGCGTGAGCTTTTGAGCATTCCGCTGAGCTCGTGAGTTGAACGGACGGTGCAGGGAGCAGGAACGGTCGCCCTTCGGATACTGGTCGGATGCGGGAGAGGAACGGTCGTCCGAGGAATGAAGCCTTTAATGGCCTTTGGAGGAGAAACGGACGTCGTGTACCTGAGCAGCTGTAACGGGCGACCCTTCTTTTCAGCTTCAGCAGGCGAAACGGCACGTCGACTGGCGGTTGCAGGAGCTGCGCAGCGGAAGCCCTCGCGCAGTCGAGAGGTAGAAGACGCGACTACAGTGCGTCCCCTTCTGATGATTTTTTTTTTTTTTAAAACAGGCGGGCCGAGCAAAAGGGCCTCAACCCATTACTTAAGTCATTTAACAAGGAAAATCAAATGTAATCTACCCAAAACCTGTGTGTGCAGCTAGTGACTCTCGTTTACGAACATCGGACTGGACTACACACTAAATTGGGCATCTGAAAACAAAGTATTACAAAAACACACGCGAGTAACTTCTAAGTCACTCAGTACGCGTCCACCAAAAACTCCAGCGGAAAAATCTTCAGCAGCTAAACTCTAGGTTTTCAAATCGAAACAAAACTCTTTTAAAACTCTTTTTGAAAATTTTCGACAAAACTCATCTTTTCTACGAAATCTCTTTTCTGTGAAAATTTCAAAAATATCTTCATGTTTTTCTTAAATACTTTCTCTATTTCCTATTTAAAATCTCGTGCTGAAATACATTTCTAAAATCAATTCTGGACTAGACTCAAGTCTAGTATCAAAACTCAAATATAAATAAAACACTGTTCTGTAGTTAGAATTGCTTCTAAAACTTTGTTCTCATCTCAGTTAGAATTTGGTTAAAACTCAGAAGTCAAAATTCAACTTGATTCTAGCTTAAAACTTTACTAAAATCTCAAATGTGAAAATCTCTCCTTTTCTGATGTCACTTTGATCAGAGTTGATCTGGCCACAAACAGTTGGAGAAACACCAACTTCAATTTCTTGTCATGGTGAAACTCCCATTGCAGACATACTACTGTCCCGACCAATGGCTTTTCTATTCTTTTATTTTTCTTTTTCTCATTTGCAAGGAGATGTATTCTTCCAACGTTTCTTTTGGTGTTTGAGCTCTGACGTGGTCCATTTAACACTGACTCTCTGAGCACCTAATTTTTTCACCTGGGGCCAACTCTAAATATCTGAAATCTCTTTTCTGAAAATATGCATTTTTCTTTAAAATCTTTGTTCTAAATATTTTCCGTCATGGAAATGTTTTTTTGTAAATTTTTCTATTCTAAGATAACTTCTCTATAGTTCTTGCTTAAATTCTTACTAAGCAAATATGTTAAAATACACACATCAAGTATTATTACATAACTAGGCAAAAACTCAGAAAACCAAGTCCGGGGTCCTATTTCGGCAGATGGAATTCCTTCGATATGTCAAAATGGATCTAAATCTAAAATTGATTCAAGGTCTTGATTTGGCAGACTGAAACTAAATGGCCTACTAAAATCTCTTGATTCTGTAGGTCGAGTGATTTTGGTAGGTCGAACCAGGGATCTGGGGCCAAATTAACAGAAATTCAACATATCGAATCCAATTTGGCATGTCAAAATCCACGTTTTCTGAAAACAAGTCCCAGTCCTAGGCCCTCGTTCGTCTGAATTGGGACCTCCAACGAATCCCTTTCTGGTGAATCATAAATTTTGCATAAAATCGCACTACTAGCATACCAAATCTACTTCTATTTGGGACAGGTTTCATCAAAAATCACGAAACATAGTTCAAGATATAAAATTGGGAACTAAGAAGACGCATCCTAAATCACTGTAGCGTATACTCAGAAAAATCTAATAATATTCTTGATAAATCATGAAAAATTCTCAAATCTTCGTACAACCATGAGTTCATACTGATCATCACATAAACATGATCTTTAACTATAATTTCATCATTTATGGAAGATTTAAGCTTAAATTAAAGGAGAAATAGAGAAAAAGGATGCGTACTCTCAAGGTGCAATCTGACGTTCCTTTCTTCCCCAGCGATCTTCCGAGTTCTCTGGGCTACGGTGGTACTCCTCTTCCACCAGCAGACACACACTCCTCTCTCTCTCTTCGTCCCTTCTCTGACTCTCTCTCTCTTTCTTTCTATGATTTTCGCCTTGGATCCTCCTTTTCCCTCTCCCTTTCAATCTGTCGCCCCCCTCGCCTTCCTCTTCTTCTTCATTTAAGGCCGTTACCTCCTTGTTGTCATTTGTCGACGACAGTCGTCAGAGATCTCAACAAAATCCAAGATGTGGCATGGTGGAAAGCTGCAAACGGGGAAAGGTGAACAGTGGTTGGTGGTGGGCACTGTGCAAAGTTGACTCTGGTCCACTTTGGTCCTACACACGCACTTGTGGCACACGAAGGTTTAAAATACTATACAGTAGGGTAATTACCAGAGATAAATACCAATTAATGGAGAGAGCTCAACACAAAAACATATCATTAAACTAATTATCCAAAATACAAATACTTAATTACATTTACTCTGTATACTTTGGGTACAAATATTACATGGTGCATGACGTGTGGTGGTGGATGACCTAGGCGATAATGCCACTGAAGAAAGGAGACTTTAAGAGTGATAATAACATGAGCAAAAGTAGGTAATAAAATTAGGACAAAATAAACAATATAGATAATTAATGATGCCATCTAAGTAGTACAATTCCCCAAGCTTAGTCTTAGTAGCAATCCCCTTCCCTATGTGAAGGTCTTGAAACTGTAAGTAATAAAATTAGGACAAAATAAACAATATAGTTCAATGTTTTCGTCAAGGTACTAATGGAAATTAAGTTGACATATCCAACTTAAGGGAAGAGGATGTAAAATCACCTTAAACCCACAAATCGTAGAGAAAGCACCATCATTATTTTGAACAGGAGGAATATGGCTATACATCTGTAAGGAAGAAAACAATGAATTGTCTCCTTTCATGTGACTCGTAGTACCAACGTCAATAAGCTACTTATTTTGAGTAGCCATAAAGGCACTACATGAGAAGGAGAGAGCAGAAATGGAAGCCACAAATGCCAAACCATGTGTAGAGGCAACAAGAGATTCTAGCTCCTCATGGGTAATGGTAAACATGTCAACAGTACGTAGTGTAGGGGTGGAATAGCAGTGTCTACAAGAATTATGTGAGCCTTAGGTTGAAGATATATGAACTACCAACAACGATTGGAAGGATGGTTCCCTTGGCCATAGTGAGTACAAGGAGGGTAGGTTCGACAACCACCACTGCGACCAGACCTATCATGGCCATGATCACGAGTGCCACCATGGCTAGCGGTAGTATGAGCAAAGCTCTCAGTAATGAGAGATGGTTCCAATGACTCTGTAGATGGAGAAGTGGTAGTCAACAATTGCTCAACAAATAATGATCAAGACAAGATAGTATTAAGTGCCAAAGAAGTGGCCTTACCCACCATTTAATGATGAGTCAAGCTGAATTGTGAAAGAAAGACAGTCAAGGAAACTGTCTCCAACTCTTCGAAGTAGCATTGTTAAACAGTAAGATCATTATTGAAGGGATGAAGTAACAAATTCTTGTCCATGATTTTGCGAAACTCGCTATAGTAATCAAGTAGTGATCGTGATCCTTTGATCAAGGTAAAGAGTTTGTCGTATAACTCATAAATTTTGAAAGTAGTAGAACTAATGGAGTTAGTAGAGGCAAGTTGGTTCCACATAGCCTTCGGTGATGTGCTAAAAGAACACAAGTAAGGATAGCAAGAGACCATTAGAGATGAACAATGTTATCCTCTCTCTTTCACGTTGCATAAAAAAGGTCACTGTCCTTAGGAGACTCCTTTGTGTGATGCGTTTCTTGGCCTTAATTCACAAGTAACTTGAAGGCCATGCTCCAAATTAAAATGATTAAGAACCCCAAATTAGGGTAATCAGTGGTAGTGTTGGTTAAAGTTGAACTAGAGGCTGTCATCGGGTATACTCACACAATCCGTCAACCAGCCCAAAGAAGAGGAACTCACATTACAATGGTGTGACAGCGTCAAGCAAGAAGAGTAGTCAAGAAAAGGCTCAGTGCATGGAATGAGGAGAAATGATCCTAATCCATCCCTAGGGAGTCGTGAGCGGTGAATTGAAGGAGAGAAGTGTGTTGGATCTACACTTTCAGTCTTCCGGTAGGTTGTTCCATCAAGGGAGATGGTCGGAAAAGGGTTGTCCCTGCTGAACAACAGCAAGTCAGACCATTGACGGCCTAGGCTGCAGTGGCTGTTGTTGGTGGAAGGAGGAATGGGCAGTGACAATTGGAGAATGGGGATTGGCAACTGATGAGGAGAGAAAATGGGGAGGATAGTGACTGCAGTTATGGAGGGAGGGGAGGGTGGCCTCCGCTGTAGAGGGAGGTGAGGGGGGTGGTGGCTACAGAAGGAGGTGAGGGTGGCGCAATGGCTGTAGATGGAGGGCCAAACAACGGTGACGGTGAAGGGAGGAGAGGGTGGCAGTGGTGGCTATGTGGGAAGGGAGGGGTGATGGCTCTTCAAACCCTAAACCTAACTTCTCATTCCATGTAAAGAGAGAGTAGAAGAAAAGACAGAGATTGTTGTATTACAAGGGCCCATCATCCTTATGCTGGATTAGGGTTAGAATAATAAAAATACAATAATGCCCCTAAACACACACATCACAAAAGCACTAACATCTAACATGAAAGATAAGTCGTGATTTGGTATTGACCATGTAAAGCGAATATGCAGTATGGACAACGTGGTGCCAACTTGAAAGAATATTAGAAATAAAATAAAATCATGTATCAATGTTAAAGTTACAACTTACAAGTTAGCCAGACTCATATTTGGTTTGTCTTGAAACCATTGCATGATAATTTAATTATAGAGATTTTAAAACACATCTCTCTCAATTTAGGTTACAAAGAAATCACTCTTGAACTCATTTCCAATTCAGCTATGAAATGAGGTCTTCATAGTGTTCGATATTGAGAAAGCTTTTTGCGTAAATCTATCCTGCCTATATCTTAAAAATAGGCCCTTTGCATAGTTGAGCTAGCAACCTACAAGATCGATGTCAATATCATTAATAAATACACCGATAAAATTATTTTTTTTGTGGTGGCCAATTTTTCAGCAAGAGTCAAGTTTGTTTACTTCATAAAAGTTTTTATCAAAACTGCATCTTTGATATCATTGGTTCTTGATTCTCACCTCCCTTTATAAATTAAGTTTTTGATATTCGTTTTGACAAGAACTTTTATGAAGTGAAAGTAATTGATGCGCTTGATAAAAGTTGGTTGCTACAAAAAAAATATTACTTTTGTATGTATCAATGAAGATAACATTTATCTTGCTTGTTGCTAGAGGAAAGAGCTTTCTCAACAATAAATATTGTTAAAATCTCACTTCATAATTAAATACGAAACAAGCACACAAGTGGCTTCTTGGTGACTTACATTGAGTGAGCTCTGTATAAAATCCCACACAAGTGGCTTCTTGGTGACTTACATTGAGTGAGCTCTGTATAAAATCCCAATAATGAAGTTATCACACAACAATTTCGAAATATGGAAACCAAATATAATTTTTGTCAACCTTTAAGTTAGTGTAATTGGTTTTTAGTTATTGGGTTTATATTAGATTCCATGTATTTATACCTCTTCAAGTAGTTTTTCTTGGATTTGAAGCCTCTATTTAGCTTGTATGTGATTACAAGGATAAGCTTTAAACAAGACCCATCTATCCAAAGTCATGACTTTGATATATTGATCAAATATTGGTTCTTTAATTTTCAATAAATATAGTTAAATTTTTCTCTTGATATTACATTAAGGCATTTCTAGCGATGGACTGCTTTCTGACTGCATCTTTAAACACCCGTCCTCCAGAATACAGAGTAACTTTCTTTGACAAGTGTGGGTCAGAAGTTTGAGTAACTCAGTGCAATCTTACACGCACCAAATAAAATTCCACATCATTAACTTATAATCACTTTCCCCTTCACGTAGTTTGTAAGTGTAATTTTTTTAATCATAGGCAAGGGTGTTTGTAAAATTTTCAAGGCAAACCAAACCCCTTCACCCATACTTCATACTGCACTCCCTTTTTACTCCTCATCTCCACCAGTTGAAGCCCTAGACTGATCATATTGTTGCAAATGACGTCCTCCTGGATACTGCACCTACTTGAGGAACACCAAACCCGAAGCCTTAGACGTAATATTGAAAAGTTTGGATGCTCCAACTAACCACTTTTTTAATTGTTGAATGCATATTCCACATTAGATAAATATTAATATCTATTTTACTTTCTATTTGTTAGTTTTATTTCACTTGGAGTTTGGAGCAGGATATCAGTTTCTTGTTTGAATGTACATGTAGCTTTCCACTGGTGAACGATGAGTAGCTGCTCACTTCTGATTATTACTTTGAATAGTAATAATTCAACATTGATGAAATCTATACTATTGACTTTATTTGTAATAATGATTCTTGACCGAAAGTTTAGGGACACGTGGCAGAAGACATTTCATGTGGCTTCTTATGTTTACCTGCATGTGTTTATAAGTGATTAAACATTAAGGGATAAGAATTCAGCGTAAATGAAATTATACAATCCATTGCATCAACAGTATTTGAAGTAAATGATGCTGACTCAAACTTTTAGAGCCATGCAGTCTGAATCAAAAGACGTATCATGGCACTACATATGTGGTTCCCTGATGATTATGGGTTATCATCCTGTGTATGTGCCTGAACACATATCAGTAACTCTTATTCTCTATGGTTCAGTTTGCTGGTGAATCAATTATGGCAGAACATATAACTGCTTACTGGGAAATTTGCAATTCTAGAAATGAAGTTTTTCTTAAGAACTATTTTACCTTTTCTCCATGGTCTATTCAAATGAATTTAGGTTTGGAAAACCTGGATCCTTTCTTATTTGTGTTGTTGTCTTTGTGATTTATACCATTTGTTTTTTATGTGCTGTCTTCA
This sequence comes from Posidonia australis, assembly GCA_024699735.1. Classification (NCBI taxonomy): domain Eukaryota; kingdom Viridiplantae; phylum Streptophyta; class Magnoliopsida; order Alismatales; family Posidoniaceae; genus Posidonia; species Posidonia australis. Next base: position 8,887 of record JAMKQA010011235.1, read on the forward strand.
TGTTATTTACCTCAAAATTCCGATGTGGATGTAGCATGTTGTTACTTCTATTATGGAGGACACGTGCAGCAATATCTTGCTTCGAAACTATTGCTGTGTCTGAAGGATATATGGTTCCCTACCACTTCATGCTTTAAGCTGTATAATTAATGTGCAATGTGCAATTAATTTTTATTGTGCTAAATTGAGTTTATTTATTTGTAGAATTGCGTAATGATCACAAAGGTATTACAGACAAGATAGATCAAAACCTTCAAATTCTTCACTCAGGAAAAGTCAGTCAAAATGCATCCATGCCTGGAAGATACTCTGGTAAGTCAGTCTACAAACTTTGAAAACGAGACATAAAACTGGGAAAAGACCCATTTTGTTTCAGCTCGTGTATAGTTGTCATAAATAGGATTCACAAGTGACATAACTCATTGACAAATGCTACCGGAGGATGGATGATATATGTTAGTACCTTAGTGGCCAACTACATCAGCAGCGATCCAAGTTGGTCCTGAAAAATAATAGTGGAGAAAAGTGATCTAAATTGCATAAAAAAAATAAAAAAGTACAAGACATATATAGACTAGATAGCATATATGGATCCACAATATCTATAAATTCATCTAATTACTAACTAATAAGACAATTAACTCTAACACTCACCTTCAACTTGGAGCATATACTTAGCGTGCTATATAATAATGAAAAACATTGAGGCCTTAAGGTCTTGGTGAAAACATCTTGTAGTCTGATCTTTATTTCTTGTAAATGGTGCACGAATCTTTTCATTCATGATAGCCTCACGAGTAAAGTGACAATTAATTTCCACGTGCTTTGTGCGCTAATGAAACATTGAGTTATTTGTTATTTTAATGATTGCTTAATTATCATCGAACATAGTCATGGATTCACTACAGGAAATATCAAGATCCTTACGAAGAATTTTCAACTACATCAGTTTCCCAATTGGATGAGCCATAATCTTATATTCAACCTCAATGCTAAATCGTGATACTATATTTTGTTTCTTACTATTTGAACATATAAGGCTACTTCTAACAAAAGTACAATAATTAGTAGTGGAACGTTGATCAGATCTAGAACTAGCATTGTCAACAACAGAATAGGTAACGACTAAATAACTATGATTGTGATATATCATCCCTTTGACAAGAGAATTTCTTACATAGTGATGAATTCGAAGAACAACTTCCCAATGACATATTTTGGGATTTTCCTATAAACTGACTAGCCATACTATCAACAAAGGTAATATCTAACCTAGTGACTGTAAGATGAATCAATTTTTCAACTTATATCTCTTTTTATCAGCAAAATCCTTTGCATCATCTGAGCATAATAAGGATTTAGAATTGGATCAATAGGAGCAATTGCAAGTTTGGCACCTAATATTCTTGTTTTTTGCAACAAATCCATTGTATACATTTTTGAAATAGAATCCGTTCCTATTTGCCATGAGTTATCTCAATGTCAAAGAAATATCACATTTGACCAAGATCCTTTGTTACAAAACACTTTTTAGATGTTGCTTTGTCTTTTTTTACACTAACAGAATCACTGTCGATCACAAAAGTATCATCCACATAACTATTAGAATTATACTATTCGAATCTTGCTGTCAAGTAAATATTGAGTAAATTTGCATAATTATTGGTAAAGTCAACTAATGTCAATGCTTGACTGAGTTTTTCAAACTATGCATAGGGACTTTGCTTGAACTCATAAATAACATTTTTTACCAATCGTTGCACTAGGAGTAATGAATGCACTTGGATCAACTCGTGCATTTGGAGTAATAAGTATGGGAAGAGAATAGTAAAAATATTTGAAGTAAGATCACTACTCTTAGAAGAGAAATAAGTTGTTTGCTCAAAAAAGGTAACATTAGCATCCATATATAGTTTACGAGTGATAGAATCATAATAATGATAACTTTTTTAAGTACGAGAATACCCTAAAAACATGTACTTAATTGCACGAGGAGACAATTTATCCAAGTTTGTTGTTAAAACATGCATAAAAGTAGTACAACAAAAAATATTAGTAACGCGAAATAAGATAGCATTATGAAACAAGCAGATAGGAATATAGTTATTAATAATAGGAGAAGGCATCTGTTAATAAGATAACATGCAGTAAAAATAGTATCAACCCAATAAAGTTTAGGAACATATGCACGAGACATCAAAATACGAGTAATATCTCAAATATGATGTAATTTTGTTGAGGTATGAGGATGTGATGTTTGATGTATAATGTCTTTAGAAGAGCAAATATTTGTAAATTCTTTAAACATAAATTTTAAGGCATTATCAGTATGAAAAAAATGTATTGAAGAAGAAAATTGACATCTTATTTCAATATAAATTTTTTGAACTACTGAAGGAACTTGAGAGCTATTTTTAAGAAGATAGATTCAAGTCATTCAAGAATAATCATCTACAAATATAACGAAATAACAAAAACGAAATACAGATTGACGCCGACAAGGCTCCTAAACATCACAATAGATTAATTCAAAGAACATCGTTTTTCAACTCTAGATGGGAAAGAAGACCTATGATGTTTATCTAATAAGCTTCACATTGAAATGATGACATTGATGAGCTAACAAATACAATATTCTTTAGTTTTTCAACGGACGGATGACTTATATGAAGGTGACATCGAAGAGGAGACACCTGTGGCGATAATGCATCAATATTAAAAGACGGGACATATAAGTAGTACGTTCTCCTAGACTTGTACCCCCATCTATCCTCTTCGGCATCTAAAGATCCTCAAACACATGATGAATAGGAAAAAAGGTTATACAATAATTAAGATCTCTAGTGATTTTACTGAAAGATAATAAATTAACCGGAAAGACAGAGATAAAAAGAATAGATTTAAGAGGAAGGGAAGAAGAGCGAACCATTCTTGTGCAAAGTGAACTAGAATCATTTGTAACGCTGATAGGTGAAAGTTTCAAGTGAGGAAAATAAAGACTGGTTATCTTTCATAGGAAGACGTATGTGTATCTATTAACCAAGACGAATTGGAGGCTATGGTGGCAGTAATGCCTGAAGTGTGTGCAACAATAGGCAGGAGAGATGGTAGAGTAGTAGTAGAGGTAGATAACTGGAATATTTCAAATTTCATACATGTCAAAGTAGCCACATCTGTCAGGTCCTTTGGAGAATCTATTGGTCTACCATGCTTGGTTTGCAATATTGATTGGTTTACCATGCTTGTCCTAACAACGATCAACAATGTGACCCACACGACAACAAGACATACATGTAAATGGTCTACCATGTTCACTACGTCTATTGAAAGATTGTGACGATAAAGAATAATTTGGACCATTTAACTTGATGGTGGTCCCAACAAACATATGGAGATCAAGAGTAGACGGAGACGAAACCATCAAACACAACAAACAATGAACATATCCTGTATACAGTCACGATCCTAATAAACAAATCAACAGATCCAGTAGATGCGTACCACATACGAATGAAAATGAACACAACACTAGAGTTTCTACAAAGCCCTAGCCAACCAATTGAGTAATGATGGGGAGCGACTTCAACATAAAATGACGAAGGAGGAAGACCGAGAGAAGCAAAAAAAACTACAGCGAACTCTGGTGTTTGCTGATGCCAGCTGGTTGTCTGGCGGCTTCTCTGGTGACTGGTAGAGTGGTAGTGGCTCTGATGGCCTGTGGCAGCATTGGCTAGTGGTTGCTGTGGCTGTAGAAAAGTATTCTAGGGCACAAAATCTATTGCTCTGGTGTCATGTAGAGAAAAGTGATCTAAATTGTATAAAAAAAATTAAAGAGTACAAAGCATTTATATATAGACTAGGTAGAATATATGGATCCACAAGATCCATTAGCCCATCTAACTACTAACTAATAAAACAATTAACTCTGACAAATATAATGACAAGGATGAACATGCCGATAGATTTTTAGCTGGGGCTTGCTGTTTATCCTTTATAAAAATATAAACTATTTGCTTTATTTTCACTGAAATTTCTGAAGCAGAGTTTTCCTCACGTTTGAAATCTATCCACAAGACTCATTTTTATTTGGTATGTTTATTTATTCATGAAAACCATTTCTAACCAGATTTTTGAAATCGACAGGTGCTGTCTCTGCTTCTCCTCAGCAGTCTATGATCCCCATGGATGTAGACTTAGTGAGCAAAGTGCCTTTTGCTTTGGTTGATGAAATAACTGAAGCATCTCCAGCGGCAGAAGACGGCTTACTGTTTGGAGATCAGATCGTGAAATTTGGAAGTGTGGAAATTGGTGATCAATTGCTTTCCCGACTTGCTTCAGAAGCTCAGTTGAACCAGGGAAATCCAGTACCTGTAGTAATTATGAGACAAGGTTCCTTGATAAATTTGTCAGTGACACCTAGGCAATGGCTTGGTCGTGGGCTGCTGGGGTATGCTTGTTTTGTCTTTTGATATTTATTCTTCCTTTTTTTCATTGTTGGGTAAATTTCTAGACATGCTCTATGCTTTTATTATGTGGAAAGATTTTGTTTGGTTTTCACAGTGATTCAGCTTCTTTATAGTTGCCAACATTTGCAATACATTATACTCTGCTTTACATATTTAGTTTTTCTATAACCATATTACATTCTGATAAAGTGACTGTGTTTTGTTTATTTTCTACATCGTTAGGTTAGCTGGGCTCTTCGCGAGTGTTAGATTTGTAGACCTTTCTTTCACGAACTTAGTGCCTCACTGATTGGTTTACAATTTGTAATCTTCCAAGGTAGTTTAATTACGCAGTTCATAGTTGCTAATTGGTTGAAAAAAGTTGTTCTCCCAGAAATTTGGGAAAAGTGACTGGAGAAAATGACTTGCAAGTCATGAATGTGTTGTGAGTATGATTTCTAGATGTCACTAATTGTTAGCTGCAAAAGTGATACTTGATGTGAACTGTAGCCACTGTTCACAAGGTGTTGGACTTCTATTATTTGACAATTGAATGTCATTTTGAAATTTTAAAAAAAAACAGAGGAAAAACAGTCATGTGTTGCAGCCAATTTTTCCAATTTGATAGACTTGTCTGACTAGTCGCTAACTTGCTATTTGGGCGCTTGCGGAGTTGCTGACTCCTCTTGAGTGACTAGACGGTATTTTCTGTGAATTGATTCATGGACTTGGCTATGCATTGACCTTTTACAAGCTTTCTAATGTGGGATTTTGAATCCTCAAAAGCTGATTAGTCATAATAGGCAAGGAATTGATTCATGGACATGGCTATGTATTGACCTTTTACAAGCTTTCTAATGTGGGGTTATGAATCCTCAAAAGACGATTAGTCATAATAGGCAAGGAATATCTTAATCTATTTGTCTCTTCCATATTATTTTTGTTTTCTAGTTCTCCTCATTTCTCTGCTTATGTTGGAGAATAGTAGGACATAATAGAAGGATATAATGGAATTGGTTATTAATATTGACATAATAGTAAGCTAGCACAACTATTTTAATCATATTTCTTGGCATATTAATATTTTACAAACATAGTAGTCTCATGGACTAATATTTTTATTGATGAATTATTAAATTGGTTAGTCTTATGCTATTATTTCATATGTTTTTTGTTACATTGCATCATTATGGCATTTCTACATGGATTTTAACAACCTATGCACGGTTTCTTGTAGAATTGCTACAAGAATAATGATATTAGATGTATTATACACGTGCTGTGTCAATTTTTATATACTTTGGTCAAGAAAATAACATGAAACGTGAAAAGGAATAATGATTACCAGTTGAATTGTCAAATGACTAGTCCAACTAGTCACTAGGAGCCTAGTTCAATAGGTTTGACTAATTGAATTGTGCACATCAGTTATGGTCCTCTTTAGTTAGAAATTTTTGGGCTATAAGGCTTAAAGCGTAAAACACTTTTTGTCCCAACAAGACGATGTTTCCTTAGAACTACATCATTTTTAACGGTTTGGTTTGGTTTGGATCAAATTCATGGTTTCGTTTGGTTTGATTTTTCTTCAAATTGTATAAGTTTGTTTGATTTGGGTTAACGGAGTCGAACCGATTTCAGTTATAGCTATTTATAAATCCTAGTCCAATTTTTTGTTAGGATTTTTAATTTTAGGGTTTCTCCAATTATCCAACAATGTTTTCATTGGAATTCTGTTTGCATTTTTAATTCGTAGGTCATTTGTAGCTTTGATTATAGCTAAGTGGAACTTTATATTCTTTTATTATATCCGTTATGAAGTTCCTTATGATTTGTATTTCTCTCTAAAGTCTGGACTTGTATAACATTAACAGAAATATATTGTCGTAATTTATTAGCATTATCTGTATGGATGTCCCTTGATTATGAATTATTCATTTAATATGTTTTTTTCTAAACATGAAGCCACAACCTCAACCAAACCGAATCAAATTTAAATGGTTCGATTTGATTTGATTTTACAAATAAAATGAGTTGGCTTGGTTTGAATTTTTTCCTAAGCCGTTACATACGGTTTAGTCTATGGTTTTGGTCTAAATCGAACCAAAGCGAATCGTGTGCATCCTTAGTTTTTTTATTCTTTTGAACACTAATTGAGGAAGGGGTAGTGTGTATTACTTAGATACTTTTTAAATAATTAATGACTGATATGCATATAATAATATTAACATTTCATATTTTCATTGTTTTTGCAGATGCCATTTTCGAATTCTATGACATTCTATTGAGAAGCCATTCTGGGAGAAAGAAGCGGGTTAACATGGCATGCCTCGACTCCAGTACATCATGTTGTAAATAACTAATAGTATGGCTTCACTGCTTTTACCAGTGTTTTGGATTTACTTGTGTTGGCAATGGCATCATTTTCATCTGCATTTGGTGGACTTGGGAACAAGGAGGCGTTGCTTGTAACGTTCTTTAAATAAATTTTGACTTACTTCGACAATGTGCTTGTCTGGGTTTCTAATATTTAACTAACTGGACTCAGAAGCACGTTTTTACCGATTTATACTACAAAATTTACTAGTAAGGCTCTCGTGCACCGCACCATTCAGATAATGATGCTCATTTTTCAGTTAAAGATGCTCATTGCTGTCACAGTGATAGCAGCATGCATTTGTTTATGAACGCCAATAAACATAATATGCTCTGTAATCTTTCTCAGTCTCATGCGGTTAAATGAATGATTGATTAACCATATGTGCACAAATTACTAAAAATTCCAGCTACATGACTCTGATGTCATGTGCTACATCATTTTTCTCTCCAGCATTCACCTCACATTTATTGTTTCTTGTAGACATTTAAGGCTCGGTTGTGGGAGTCCGGAAATGAGAAATGAAGCCAGCAGATTGGAATGCGTGCATGCTTCAGAAATCAAAGCAGTAGCCTCTGGGAGTACCTGTAGATGGTACTGTTTTTTTGTTTTTTTTAAACTGGAATCCCTATTCCACTAAAGTGGCAGTGGTGAAGATGATAGTCTGCGTCCATCAACAACCATACAAGTCTAGGCATCCTGTTACCGTAGCTGGTTGGAGAGGTAGAGATGCTACTGTTGTCCCTGCCCGAGGCATCCTGTTACCTGCTATGCTGTCCAACGTTTGTGTGATTAGTCTGTGCAAGTTGGTAGAGAACTAGAGATTGTGTGGTAGGGTGGATGGCAGCAGCCACTGAGATCTTTTCCAAAACCATACTACCGTGCACG
>JAMKQA010011236.1:0-20540 GCA_024699735.1 Posidonia australis
TCCTAGGAGGTAAGGTCTCAACCTTTGTCTCACTGATTATTAGAATTTGACATTTGGTTGCTATAATCAAATTTCTCAAAGATCTTTGCTTCCCACCATTACCCAAACCCCTAATGTTCCAAGCAACAATTAACATTTATTGATTTGATGTGAGGGAGAGAGAAGCAAACTTCTCAAACAGGGTAGGATCTTCACTTAGCTTGTGGCTGATCAACCCTTGTTCTCGTCTAACCTGATTATAAAAATTATTTGCCTCAATCCTAGTACCAAAATTTATTCCTATCTTTTCAGTAAAATCCATGAATTGACCAAGTGAGTCCCAAGTAAGGACATCATGCACTAAAGAGTCATTATTATCTGAATCAGCAATAACAGTATAATCAGGAATAGTATTAATAACAGGAGAATAGGAATCAGCCGAAACAGAGCTTGGATCAATAACAGTAACATTTCCAGGATTGTGGGAAGCAACAGAAGGGGCAAACGTTGTACCTAGAGCATGAAGTGGTGTTGCAGGGAGTGGTGCTGCAGCTGGTTCAGCCAAACCAGAACCCCCCAAGTTGTCACTTTCCAGGCAGTCATACACTGCCAGCACCTTCTTAAACTTTGCCAATGACAAATTGCGTGCTTTGAATGCTGCTTCAATAAATCTAGAAGAAGAGGGAGATGGCCAGGCCTGTGGCTTGGGGACGGGATCACCCTTAGGAGAGGTAGGGGGAGGTGAATAAAACCCAGAAGCCTTGTAAGAGGGCTTTTTCCGTGGGCTGATGGGACGGGTCCACACATTCTTACCCTGCCTTTGGTTCTTTTTGCCTCGATTTCCCCTCCAACCTCTATTAGGCTTATACTGTCTCCGAATGGGATTCAAGGCACTGGAGGAGGGCCTAGGTGGGGGCTTAGATGGCCAAGGCTCAATATGTTGTGATGCAGGAGGAGGGCATAAATCCCAGCTCAGCCGGAATTTGATGGGGTATACCTGTCTGTCATATGCAAAAAATCTGCAATCAGGAATTTCCTCTCCAGAGTGGATCTTAATCCTTACTCTGGGCACACCCATATTGAAGGTACAATGGGAGTCAATTTCCAGTAGGTCAGCAAAGTTCTCCACCATGTGCCTGAGAACATCAATGGTTCTAAGGTGGTGTGGGACTCCTTCAAGCCTGATCCAATCTCCTTCCTCTTTAAGAGTGCAAATGGCACTAGAATTAGAGGTCCAGGGCATAAAAGAGGCAGAAATCGACTGAAGTGTAGAACCATACTGATTCAGAGTATCACTCCTGTCCTTGGTGGTAGGGAAGATCATCAAGAATTTCCCAGAAGAAAAAGACTGCACCTCCACTTGAGGAGCGTTTATCCAGAGTCCCCGAATGTGTTCCTGGATGTCTTCTAAAGTCACCTTAGAATCATGTGCAATGATAATGACACTGCGTGATAAAAGCAGTTGCTGTTTGCACACAGCCTCCGAGGGAGCCAGAACAATGGGGTTCTGAGGGGACAAGCCAATTGACTTAGAAGTGGAGGGGAGTATGGGGGCCATATCCTGAAAAAATTTACATAATGCTACTGAGTGAGAGGTGGCTTTGCATTTAAAACAGAAGCCATTGAATCGACAGTTTTTCCTCTCATAACCCCTCAGCCCACATTTAAAACACCTTTTATGAAGAGTACAAAAGCTTACCCACGGTGGACGCACCTTTTGCCTCTTAATATGTTCCCACCCAGCGGAGTGCTCTTCTCCTGTGCTCCGGAATGTACTGCTCCCTGAACCAGAAGACGGGAGGAGTCTTCTGGAAGGCTCTAGGTTAGGGGTATGGTCTTGGGGGGAAGAAAGCACCCCAAATCGCGACCCAGTGGGAATGTGTCGCGAGTCAGTGGGAGAAGGAGAGGTGGGCGACTGTAAATGGCGGTGGGAACCATACGAAGGGTCCGAGTCAGGACATGTACCCACATGGGCAATCGGGTCGGACTCCGCACCAAAAAGCCCAGAAGATTCTACCAGATCTTCGTGAGAAAATGGAAAATCAGAAGCATGCGGAGTATTAAAATAATCCGGAACAGGGGAGAGAGAGTGTTCCTCCCTTTCAAAATCCCCATTAATAAAAGCACTCCAAGAATAAGACTGGTCCCATTTCTCGAGGGGCACAAGTTGCCTTTCGTCAGTCGGAGCTGATAGAAAGGGCGGCGTGGGCTGATTAGAAATTTCAGTCGCGAATGGATCTGCATTAATTGTGGACGGGACAGAGTTAAGGGATGAACAGCCCCGCTCCAGTGAATTTACTAACTCACCCTCAAGATTATCATCCATCTCGCCTAAGTTTACACTATGCGAGATAAAAACATTTGGAACAGTAGGGGGAGAGTATCGAGAATACCCCCAGACATTTCCCGAGGCATCAGAGGGGGCCAGGACATCTCTGCTGCGAGAACACTGTGTTTCTCGCCGCGAGCCCACCAGCGAGCACATGGTCGCCGGAAAACAGGGAACAAAGACAGGATCAAAAAACAACTCGTCTGAACTGGGAGGCTCGGGAGAGACACCCAGATGAGCACAACCAACAACTAAAAAATGTTCCACAGCAATAAGATTAGGCAGGCTCATAACAGAAGCAAGAAAAAATTCCAGATCCACAGATCCTGCTGGGACAAAGACTCCCAGATGCAAAGAAATCAACATCACAGAAGTAAACCAGGAAGGCGTTAAAGATCTGCCGATAAACATACAATCCACCACAATATAAGAAGCAGCCAAAAAATCAGAGTGTAAGCTAACCCTGGCACCAAGATATAGCACCAGATCCCTTGATCTGGACGGCCTATCAGAGACAGGGGGCAGTCCCTTCCAGAGGCCAACCATGGCTTCCCGACCACCTAAGTCAGATCGGGACACAAGGGGAGAGGCCGCCTTACGTTTACGGCTTCCTGGAACTGACACGAGCTTAAGGGTAGATGTTACCGGTCGATTGGGAGAACCCATCACAGAGCCCTGAGGAAGGGCCGCCGCAGTGGAAGGTCTCAGGCAGGACCGGAGAAAGTAAGGAGCACGCCCTCCCGCAAAAGCACTACGGCCGGAAGCTCGTCTCCCAGAAGGAGCCATCGCAAAGGAACCCTCGCAGCTTTAGGGCTCGGAATCACTGTAGCAAGCAGGGATGACGAAAATCACGAGAGCTTGTTTCTTTTTGAGCAGGAAAGTTGATAATCATGACATGTTGTTGCTTAGTTGTAAGGTGAAAATGCAGAATAAAAAAATGAATATATCTTACCATCAAAAGCCTACAAGGTTCAATAAATAAAAGTTAATGACTACTAATTACAGAAATGTGGATTATTAATACAAAAAATGTGTCAATCCACCTATCCAAGTAATGCACAATTGAATACTTACTTGTCACTTGTATACCTACTAAATTCGAGAACTTCTTCCTGTCAACTAGATATAGTCAAAGCTTCAACAACTGCCACTATCCTTGATACATGCATAATATCATGAATAATGAGTACAAAATTGACAATGAGTTTGAAAAAATAATAAAACCTGAAGGTACCATGGCAGATATGTTTGGAACAGATTGACTTTGCCAAGAGTCTTTAATTGTCAATCAATATCAGACATTGCTTCCGTTGCAAGAAATCAACTTTTTGTAGCTACGATCTTTATTCTCCATAAAAATCCAATAATATAAAACCTGATCATACATATTACCTATTAAATCGAATCTCACATCTTCTTGGCTATACTCCTAGGAAATTATAGCTATTTACATGGAGCTCCAGCTCAGGGGGAGATCAGAAGAGTAAATAATTTGCATTTTTTATTTTTACATAAGGATATCTCCACTGTCATGCAAATCAGATATGTAAGTTCCTTTATGTCCTTTGGTTAATGATTGGCTCTAAAAATTATAACAAGCATAACAGAGTTGCATAATCCCCATTCACTTCCTAATGTGACTTGCAAAAGAGTTGCAAAACCCAAATTAAATCTGCATAATATTAGAGTGCCTGATCAATTTCATGGTAGAGATTTCACATTTAATCTACATAGAGAAAAAGCCCAAATTAAAGCAAACATAATATCAAGAGTGAAAATGATGGAACCTAGCAGTAAAATTGAAATTTTTACCTTTCACACATCATTAGAGAAATTGTACACCTAAGTATAAACATGAACATGCAATTATTAGTACTATGTATACACTATAATATAACAAATCAATGAGAAGTAAGTTACAGAAATAAACAAGAAGTATGAATAAAACATCCAAGTTAACACTAGGAAAAACAAATTAATCGGAATTCAGAAACACAAACATTTTTTTATAGTGCACAACTAGGGGAAAAATTACTGCATCAGTTCAACTATGGCATCAACTCAGCTTTTGCAATGAATCAGATCTCCAGTCCAATTAAATCCCAGAAGCAATCTTTCATCAAATCTATGATGTCGAGATATTCACCCTTCAGCTAGTTTTATCGTACTAGGGAACATTATGGAACTCATGCAATTGACTCTGCAAATCCTAATGCATCTATTCATGTTTCTGTTGCACAAGACCAACAATATGAATCCTTCTCTATATGTAACTTCATCGAAAACTTCTAATGCTTACTGCTTTCCAACTCCGAATATGCAACAATTCACCATTCCGATCGTACGTTCTCATAGTTGGTCATTAACTCTTGCAATCTGCAAATTTCTTCTAACTACAAGATCATCAAAACAAAAGTCCTAATACACAACACCACCAAGAAACAAACATAGGCTTACTGCATCTGCAGCCTTCTTCGCAGCAACCTTCTGGTTCCTTCGCTTGACTCTTCCTGGACGACCTCCACCTAGAGCATCAAAAAACATAGGCACAGTACGCACACAGAGCATAAAACATAGGCATCAAAAATTGTTAAAAAAACAAACCAGAGTATCAAACAACTCACGACGACGAGCGAGGAGGTGAATAAGACGCGAAGCACGGACGACTGGCAGAGTAGCACGGAAGGCACAGTACGCACACAGAGCACGGAGCAGGAGGTGGAGGCAAGAGGTAGGAAACAGAGTCGATGGAGGGCATAGGAGGCACACAGGGCAAAGAGGAGTAGGTGAGGGCTGTAGCAGGGGGCAGAGGCAGGAGGAGGAAGTGAAAAGGCCAGAGGAGCAAGCAGAGACCGAAGGAGGAGGATCTACAAGCGGAAGAACAGTTGTAGGCTGAAGAAGGGAGAAATATGGGAGGAAAAGGCGTAAGGAAGGTGTATCGAGGGATAAGAGAAGAAGAGGGAGAAAAGGAAATTTTAGGGCATTATTACGAGGACATATAGTGAGGACATGTCCTCGTTAAGTCCTTTCTAAATAAGACTAATTTTTTTAGAAATTTTAGCCAGGTCTTTGCGAGGAAATCTTGTCGCAGATTTCCTCGTTAAATATTTGCGAGCATTGTTCCTCGCTTTGTCCTCACTATTTTACTCGCTAATATATTGCGAGGACATGTCCTCGCAATGTGCTCGCTATAAGTCCTCGTAAAATCTGATTTTTCTAGTAATGACACCTCCTCCTCCTCTCCGACCACGAGCTTTGAGACAACGACGACGATGTGGTGGCAGCGACGACAATCTCCTCCTCTCCTGGCCCTCTCAGCTCTCTCTCTCTCTCACCCTCAACCTTCTCTCATCTCCTCTCAACTCTCACTCTCCCTCACTCGTGTGGAAGAAGGAGAAGGAGAAGAAGAATAAGAAAAGAGGACGAGAAAGAGGGGAGAGATAAGAAAACAAAGAAAGAAAGGAAAGAAAGAAAGGGAAGAACTGAAGGAAGAAGCCATGAGAATGAAACTAAATCACACGATCACTTCCATTTACATGTCTCGTGCAAGCTGAGATCAGCCACCAGTGTACGTCAAAGAAGCTCCATGGTCTAAAGCGAACTCTCAGAACTTCCACAAGGACTAACACAATCACACGACCACAAATACTAGGAAGGTAGACAATGTCTCATTGTCACAGTGGCTGGGAGAACTTTAAACTCGCCACAGGTCCCGGGTTCGAATCCTGGGACATGCATAAAAAATCACCTAAACCGTTAACAAAAAAAAAAACAAATACTAGGAAGGTCAAAAATCCATTAATTTAGACTTAGAATGCTGTTAGAGCTGTGTTTCACACTAAATGTAGGAGACTCAACGTTTAATGATCTAGAACTCCATCAAAATATCTGGTTAAAATACTACTTCCAAACCTGAGTCATTACAATTAAAAAATAAGCAAGTTGGATCATGGTAGTTGTTTGCTTATGATAAAATTGCATAGGTGGTCCATTGAATGGTTCTTTGGCTGAATCCCTTCAATTTCAGTTCTCTTCAATTAAACTCGACTGAAGCTTGGATTTTTCCTTTTGCTTAAATTACCAAAGGTCATTACTATAACCACGGATATCATTGCCTTCCCAAGTTCTTTAAATAAAAAATTACCATGATCATGTATTAGATATTTAATCATATAAAGGAAATGAATTTATTTTAGGAACAATGATTGATTTCGTCTTTGTGATTAATGAGCCAACTTCCATCTAGAAAATGAAGTAGAGATAGGAAAAGTATTGTTTTTTTTTTTGTAAATGGTATTTAGTTGATATTAATAAGGTAAAAAGTCATCCAAAGTATTACAGAGTATTGCCCAAACAAAATAAACAGAACCAGTCACACAGCAGGTGACCAAAAAATATTATAAGTATCTTATGAACCAAAAAATCTCAGCAAAAATTCTCAGCAACTGCATGCTGCATAGTATCAATTAACCAGAAGTTAATCACGCATGAGAAGAGCAGGAGTTCCAGTATCATACTCCATCTCACATTGGGGATTGCTGGGAGCCAATGAACTATGCTCCACATCTCTGTTATGCTGATAAGATGGTATTACCCGTGTATTTTCACTTTTTTCGAAACCTGTAGCCAAAGAGTCTACCCAACAGTAAAACAATGAAGAGATATCATTGGTAATCCTTCCAAATCAACCAGAGAATGATTTTAAAAACCTATTGTTCCTTTCATTCCAAATCAACCAGAGAATGATTTGAAATAACAATGTCCAACCAGAATAAAATAGATCAATTTTAAGATGGAGAGTAGACAAAAATAAATCAGTAATACAAAAGTAACCAGGATTGACAGGGGATACCAGGAGAGCAAATCTCGAAAGGTCCAGTGTTAAGGCATGTCAGAAAAGGGTGGCTTCTCACCACTCCACTGTCGAAGGAAATCTCTGAGTCAGAGATTTTCCCCGCGCGAATGTGTAACACTTCATATTTCGAATTTTTTTTAACATTAAAAAAATGCAGTGAGTGCGCGTAATGAGTGACATGAGAGGACGCGCAACAGAGCGCAATAATGCCGAATTGCATTCAACAGTAATTTCCAGAATTTTCGAAACAGTTTCCAAGTAAGCAAATACCCAACCCTACTGGGCACCGACGAAATAGGGCATCTCCCGTTACTGATGTAAAAAGACCAGGCAAAGCTAGATCAAACAGATATGCATCGCGATCTGAAGTTAACAACAATAAAACAATATTTCGTAAAAATAAACCAGTCACCACGAAGACACCGACAAAGAAAAACGACGTCAATAGTAGCAGCAGGACATATTCCGCCCAACAGAGAAGGAAGAGGAGCAAAATCAGTTAGAACAAGCATCCTGGCCTCCCCCCTCTTCCACACCAAGTAAGACGCAAACCATTCGACAAATCGTCGAAGAAAAGGATGGAACAGGGCTGAGCAAAGAACCAGAGAGAAGGTCTAGTTCAGCCCCGAGGGGGGAGGGAAGAAGCTTCCCCTTGTCGCGTACCTGCCTTCTCTTTTTCCGTCGGTAGTGGTTACCAGGTCTTAGACGGTAGCAACCAGGATGATCGGCCAGCAGCCGGAGTCTGGAGGCTGGAACTAGACTGTTGTCCCGATCCACAACCTGCAGGTTCCTGAAGTAGGACGCCTTTCCGAAACCCTCTCGGGAAAGGAGGAGTCTGGTACATGGCGGAGGGGGGCGGGGGAGGGCAGAGAGGGCCCATCGACGTCGAGCACCATGACAGCGACGTGCAGAGGCTCCTCATGTTCTCCGACGCCTCGGAGTACCAGCCAGCGTGAACATATCCGAGACCCCCAGCAACAGGTACTGCAACCCCAGCCACAGCACACTCATCTCTGTCGACATCGAGCTCTTCCGCTTCACCTCAACGACGGCGACGATGGCCATGGAGAGGGGAGGCCAGCGTCGATGCGATGGAGGGGCTTGAGGGAGAGGCAGTGGAAGAGGGAGGAGGGGGGGCGAGGCAGGTACCTGTGATTCATAACCTCTTCCATTCTCTTAGGAAATTTAAGATGATATGGTTGACACAAAGGTTTTAACAAATAGACTCTACATAGGAAAAGTATTGTTAAGTACGTGTAAATAATTTATATTTGAACTTATTTCATGAATAAAGACATCATATTTAATTGAAGACAAAATTCAATTCCCATTAAAAATAATTAGATAATTATGTTTTGTTACCCCAACTATTGATAGTTAATAACAATGGTTGGAACCAGCAAAACGTTTATTCTTGAACTACACCAGCTTCTTGTTTACGTATAAAAAATTTCGAAAACATTGATTCCAAACAAATATGAAGACTTGTTTTTATAAAAATGTTGTTTATTAAAATAATTTATTTTCTCGTGAGTATTATCAAATACCACCTTTTTGTCATCGTCGATTCAAACCTTGATTTGATTTATTTAAGCCTATATCCTCTTGATTTGATCTATTGTATGTAAAAGATATGGCTATGAGTACACCTAAGGAAAGCCAACTTTCTTATGGAATCAAAATCCAAAACCACTCATTAAGCAGAGTAAATAGTGAACAACCTATGAACTTGCGTGATTAATGTAATAACTCCAAAGTCAACATGTGGCTAGCAACAAAATAACATAGTTGAATTTTTTGTTAATGATCAGATCCTAAGTTCACATAGAAGTCTTAAAATGTCAAATCAAAACTCTTAGACTTAACGTTGGTAATGATTATTTTCCACAACATATTTGAAATAATCACTTATAGATAAAAGACTGAACTAAACAATAAAAGACTGAACTAAACATATAAAAAAAAACCAACTTATTTAAAAATACTAACTTATTTTTCATATATAAAATTCACTAAAAACGTTAAAAATAAAAAATTACGAGAAATAGTTAAAAAAAAAAAACTAATTTTTCACTATAATCGATTTGTCTATAATCATTATCAAACACAAGAAGAATTAGTTCTTCCCGTAGAACTCAACTCAAATGACTAAAAATCCAAGTACCATTGTCAATAAAGGAAGGTGCTAGTATATTATTAAAGAGAAAAGGCTCCTCTATTACCTCCATGATGATCCAATCCATTGCAATTTACAAACAGTTGGAGAAAATCGTACATGCATCTATGAATTCATAATGCTCTTGGCATGCCAAGCCTCCACCTTCTAACTGACAAAGAAAATGCAAGAATCAATCATTTTTCCCAAAATGAACAATCATATAAATTTTTATGAACCAATTCGATAACTAATAAAAGGTATCATAAAGTGTATAATTTCATCTTGAATTTCGTACCAACAGTGGACTATACTCCAAACTATATATACTTGGCAAAAATGTCCAACTTAAATATTGTTGATCAATCTTTTTTTATAAAAGCAAAAAAGGTGCATGCAAGACTTATGAAATACAACTAAATAACAGTCTCACTACAACTAAAATACAGAACAAATATCTTAGAATGAAAGTTGAACGTGAATAATTAAATTCAACAAAAATGAGAAAGCAAATTAAATTTGAAACAAGATTATGAGAAAAGGACAATTGAACAAAATCTAAAAAAATGTAAGACCTTGGAGCTGTGAACATGATCGGTCTCGTAACCGAATTTCACCTAAAAAAATAGATGCGATGCTACAAACTTGGATACAATAGAAAGGAGAAAAACGAAATTAGAAAATATAATGCGTCTGAAGAAAATTTTAAAAAAAAAATGTAAGCTCACTTGGGAATACCACCAAAGTGATCAATCTATGGACATCTTTCACCAAAAAACTAAATTTAAAAAAGCATCAAACTTTTGATAAATAAAATTCATCCCAAAAAATATATATGAAAATATATTCTTGGAAGAATATATAAACACATTGTAATTATCAATAATAATACTTATTTTTAATCTCTTCAATTTTATTATTTGAACTTAACAAATTCATTTATTAAGTGTAGACATGCAGTGGTGAAAAAAATGCAAACCTACTTTATATCAACCACCTTACAATCTAAGTTATTTTCCAAACAGATAGATTGACCTACTTACAGCCATCACCCCAATCGATCACTAATATAACTTTCACGAATTATTAAAAAAAAAACAAAAACAATGCATCTGATCTAGGCACGAACTGTGTTGTCATAGAATAAAGAAAGTACATGCTAATGTCAAGAAAAATGGCAAGTTATCTAATTTGTTTCTCAGGACACACCAAATACATTTTTAGGTGATCTACAAGTATTGTGAGCTGGTGGTCAATGAAGACCATCGTTACAGTGAAGGAGGAAACGGTCGACCGTTTCCTTCCTATTTTAATGGTGATAATTGCGATGTTAATGGCCGACGAAAAATGTTGAAGGAGTCGTTGTGGGGGCGGAGAGAGGTGGAGGCATACAGGCTCTACTATAAATAAGATGGAAATCATAGGAAAATAATAATCGGAAAAGACATACCTTGATTTCCCGAACTCCACCTCGCTGGAGCCCCCAACCAACAATGAACAGTGGTATCAGAGCCTTGCACAGCCGCACCGTCGTCACTCAGTCGTCGGGTCGCTGGGGTTCATCGGTCTTGCGCATTCTCGGGCTACGGTTCGCGAAATGCCTCCGCAGCCACGGTTCTGTCGTCCGTGGCCACCACGCGGCTCACTCCCTGCACGTCGAATCACACGAGCCATCCACCACCAGGCCGTTGCCAACAGGATCACCTCATGTGCACCGTCGGACCCGTCGATCCACGTGTTTTGCCACACACTGCTCCGCCTGCGCTCGCGTTTTTCCCTTGCTCCGGCTTCTCTGTCCCCCCCCCCCCCAAACGCCCGCATTTTGTTTTCACGGGTTAGGCAAATTTCATTTAACTTAAAGGGGTGAGTGATTAGAAACATTGCGTGCATGCTTAATTTAAAAAAAAGGGGCGTTAGCATGTTTTAAATTTAAATTGCATGTTTGATATTATTTAAAACTTTGCAAGTTTTGAAGTTATAAATTGGAAATCGGAATTTTTGTATTATTTCTGGAATAAAACCTGTTAAAGAGTTAAGTATAAATTTCTGGAATAATTTGCTGAAATTTGTTATAAAGTTTAATAATTTTCGAGAATTAAATTTCTTGTTTAAGAAAACAAAATTTTAAATTTTGGAAATTATTGCATGATTAACATTGCTATTAGGAATTTAAATCTTAAATATTGTTGCATGCTTGATTAGTAAATAATTAATCTTGATTAATATTGCATGTGATTAAAACCTGGTTTATTTTAAAAGATAAATACTAAATTAGGTGCACCTACCTGGCGCACATAAGTGGCGTACTTTCCTAGCGCACTTAACTAGCGCACTTAAGTGGCCCACGTAGGTGGCGCACCACACAGGCGCACCATTCTGGTGCACTGGCACATTTCTTTGCATTTAGATTCTAGATCTCATAAATCTTGTTAAGTTTTTTAATATTGTTTAAGTTCTAGAATTATTACCTATTGTTTGTTTGTGATATTACACAATTTTAAAATGTTAAAATCTATATTTGTTGTAGATTTAAGAAATGATTAGCAAACTGTTAACAATCGGTTAAGATAGAAAAATTGAATGGGGCTAACTATGAGATGTGGTACCGGAAAATTAGACATGCACTAGAATATGATAATATTGAACATGCTATAAAATCTAATCCTCTGGAATTGCTAAATGACGCTTCTGAAGCGGAAATTGAAAAACTGAAAGTTGATGACAAAAAGGCTAAAAACCTTATGTTCATGTTTATGGATGATAGTTTATTAAAATGTTTTGAAATATACACTACATCATTCATATTGTGGAATGCTTTAAAGGAAAAATATGATAAAACAACTGAATTTACAACTCAACTTCTTCTTCAAAGGTATAACTCTTGCAAAATGTTCGAGGAACAAAATGTAGTGGAACATATAAATGACATGATAGTCATGGCAAAGGACTTGGCTATTGCAGGAACCCCTATACCTGAAAAACTGCAAAATAGCTACAATTTTAAATAGTCTCCCACATAGCTATGACATGGTAACCACATCTGTTAGGTCAACCCCAATTCAACTTTCTGAACTGCCTGCTAGGTTGGCTACAGAATAGGAAATTATGGCTAGCAGGAAGAAATATGAAACAAATCTGGAAGAAATATGAAACCAATCTAGAAGAAGAAAATACTACACAGTGGAAGTAAAAGTTTGATAAGAATAATAAGAGAAAGAATGTATACAACAATAAGTTCAAGCCAAATCAACGAAAAAGACTACAAAGTTCTTGCCATATATGTGGCCAATATGGTTACTACAGAGCAAATTGTCCTAATAAGGATGGAAACAAAGGTAAGACCTCGGAACAGAAGAATAAGAGAGTCTTTATTTGTGTCACTGAATGTAATAATGTTGTAACTCCCAATATAAATGAGTGGTGGATAGATTCTGGTGCTACAAAGTACATTACCAAAACCAAACAAGAATTGAAGTCTTTCAAAGAATTCAGTCCTAAGGAACAACGCATCTATATAGGTAACAATACCTATTTAGATGTGGAAGGAGTTGGCACCTACTACTTGGATTTGAAGGGCAACATTACGGTACTTAAAGACGTGCTTTATGCACCAGGCATGAGGAGAATCTTATTTCAGTTGGCATACTGGTAAAGAAAGGCATGGAAGTCAGGTTCTATAACAAATGTTTATCCATAGGAAAAGACAAAAAGGTCTTCGCTATGAGAAAATTTGTACTTGAACAAGATCTGTTCAAACTTATTGTATCTGGAAATGAAATAAATAATATTGATGTAGCTTCTGATTATCTCTTGTGTTTCTTATCGGAATATGAATTATGGCATTTAAGATTGGTTCATATTAATGTACATAAAATGAAACAAATGGTAAAAATGAATTTGTTGTTCAATTTCTAGCTTTGCTGGCAGTTCTGAGAATTGAAGGGATATGATAGATCTCATTGTTGTGGTTACCATATTAAAATTATTTGGCAAACTATTAAGTATAATTGTCTCTTGTAGTTTTTCTAAAATAAGTGGTCCAACAATAGATAAATCTTTTGCCATGACAATCATGTTGTTCACGTGCTCCACAATATTCTGCCCCTCTTGCATTTTGCAAGAGTAACACGTCTGTAGGTGGAGTTGATTATTGATTTTAGTAATTTTATCATACTTTTCCTTTAAAACATTCCACGATTTCCGTGAAATGTCGTAAGTCTCAAAAAAGTTTATACGACTATCTCTTATGAACATAAATATGGGGCTTTTTATCCTTTTATTATTGATTTTCCATTTGTCCTATTTCCTGACTTCCGTCTCAAATGCATTATTGTCAAGTTTTGAAAGATTAAATTTAATGACATATTCCATATTATCATAAATTACAGCATATTTTATTTTCTGGTGCTACATTTCATAATTTATTCCATTCTAATTCAGTGGCGATTAACTTGCTAACAGTCATTTGAGTTGATCTAGAAAGATAATTTCTTTAATTTTAGAATTTTATCTTGAACAATATTTAACTAGATTAATTAAATTTATATGGAAATATATGAATGTGTCAAAAATTATATACAACTAAGATAAAACAAATATTAACTTAAATGATGTAGTGATTAACTGAAATATATAGAAGTTTGATGTACGCTATGTTGTGTACATGGTCAGATTTGGCATATGTTGTAAGTGTTGTCAGCAGATATCAAAGTAATCCCAGAACAAAACATTGAGAAGCTGTAAAAAGAATAATGAAATATGTGAAAGGAATTCTGTATCACAAGTTGACTTATCAAGCAGATGAGCTTGAATTACTTGGTTATACAGATGCTGACCTGGGTGGTGACAAAGATGATGGAAAGTTCACCTCGGGACATGTATTCATCTTTGGAGGTGCAGTTGTATCTTGAGGAAGTAAAAAGCAAGGATGTGTAGTAAAATACACACAGGAAGCTGAATATGTTGCCTGTAGTGTAGCTGCATCACATACTGTTTGGATTAGGAGATTTATAAATAATTTAAATCTCAACTTGATAAATAGTCCAATAGAGATGTATTGTGATAACTAAGAGGCAATAAGTCTTGTACATAGTGGTGCAAATACAATAATGGGACAACACATTAATATACATTATCACTATATTCATGATATTGTAAAAAGTGGGGAAAAGAAACTGAGTTACATACCCACATCTGATATGATTGTTGATCCTATGACAAAGGGAATTACAGTAGAAAAATTCATTAAGTTTGTGAACTTAATGGGATTAAGGAATATTTCCATAGCCAATGGAAATGAAGAACATTCTCATGAATAATGGGAGTAGAAAATTGAAGTTATACACTTCACGAATAGTGAAAGTGGAAATGAAGAACATTCCCATGAATAATGGGAGTGGAAAATTGAAATTATACACTTCACTAATAGTGGGAGTGGAAGATTAATATCACTTTACATGGAATTTATGCGTGGTCTTCATCACCAAGTGGGAGATGCGAGCTGGTGGTCAATGAAGACCACCATTACAGTGGAGGAGGAAACGGTCGATCGTTTCCTCCCTGTTTTAATGGTGATAAGTACCAGCATTAATGGCCAGCGTAAATGTGGAAGGAGCCGTTGTGGAGGCGGAGGGAGGTGGACGCATACAGACTCTACTATAAATAAGATGGAAATCATAGGAAAATAATAATCAAAAAAGACATACCTTGATTTCCCAAACTCCACCTCGTCGAAGCCCCCAACCAACAACCAACAACCAACAAGTATACCATCCAAAATTGACAAAAGAATCGAAATTACCCTCCAAAATTTCAAAAATTAAGATATATCATTGGACCCTCTTTTTGTATACATATGTCATCGAGTTAAATTTCTAAATTAAAATTAACGAAATAATGCATGACGTCGTTAACTTTTAAATCCGTTTCTTATTCCTACCCTTCCTCCTGCCATAAATCTTACCATTTAACCTAATCAAAGATCCCTCGTCGCCTAGTCCTCCGTCATTGTCACCACTATCTTAGAGTTCCAGCTCGCCACGTTATGCCGAGATAATGGAAGCTCTACTTGTAATAATAGAAATGCAGCCTTGTCACTAACTACGATGTGACGGAGTGGCTCGTAGACCATATCAAGATCAAGGATCTGGAGAAGGACAACCTGAAGGAAGCTCTTGCGAAAATGGAGTTGTTGTGTAGGGCAGAGGTGACAGTGTGATTCTTGTTTGGATGATGTTAGTGGTGTGCATGGCGTTAGAGGCAATGTAGTAAGAGACGGTGGCAAAGTAATGCTGTAATTAGGGTCAAGTTAATCTTTTTATACACTTAAGTTGACTTTTTAACTAGTGTAAGTTAGTTTTTAATCCATCACATGCAGTGATAACATATGTACACAACAAAGTAGGATCCAATAGTATGCTTGAATTTTTAAAAATTTAAATGATAATTTTGTTTCTGTCCAATTTAGATGGCATACTTGAAGTTCTCTCATATTTCTAGTAAAAAATACCACCACCACCACAACAACAACAACAACATCATCATCATCATCATCACATGAAACATTTCTCTTCATTTATTTCAATATTTTGAGCACAGATAAATAGTAAAATTGCTTGACTTGTGTTTAATATATTTCCAACGTTAATCACATGATGATATGGTATCTTACTACTAGTAGCTTTGTTTGTTTAATTACCAAATTGTATTTGGTAGTTAACCTTCGGTTCAGAATTTGGTAGGTCCCTTAAAACCAAACTTCTTAAACTATGCTTAGGAGTAAAGGATGATAACATCCAATTCAACTTCTAGTAGCTTTGTTGTTTAATTACCAAACTGTATTTGGTAGTTAACCTTCGGATCAGAATTTGGTAGTTCACCAAAAACCAAACATCTTAAAATATGCTTAGGAGTAAGGATCATGATAAGATCCAATTCAACCAAATCCAATTTTCCTAAACAAACCCAACAGTTACCCAAAAAACCTACGGTCAGTATTTGACTCTGGGCCTGCCAATCGTTTTGTATTCCAACTTAATTCAATCCCCATACCAAAGTCCTCTCTTGTCCTCTGGTCTTCCAGTAAAGAAAATGCCAATACAACCATCCCCTATATATATTATTACCCAACAACGTAAATGCATGAACATCACACTCTCCGAAAATGGCAACAAGAAAAGGACACCACAGACTCCTCCTGCTCCTCCTCCTCCTCCTCCCCTTCCTCCTCCTCCTCTTGTCCACCACCACCGTCCACTCTCTCTCCATCGGCGTCAACTACGGCACACTCGGCAACAACCTCCTCCCACCAGCCCAAGTCGCAGCCTTCCTCCGCGACAAGACCTTGGTCACCAGCGTCAAGCTCTTCGACTCCAACCCCGACCTGATCCGCGCGTTCGCCCACTCACCCATCTCCGTCATCATCACCGTCCCCAACGGCCTCATCCCTTCCCTCTCCAAGCTCCCCGCAGCCCGCCAATGGCTCGCCTCCAATGTCCTCCCCTTCTACCCAGCCACCAACATCACCCTCATCGCCGTCGGCAACGAGATCCTAGCCACCGGCGAGAGGAGCCTCATCGCGAACCTCGTCCCCGCAATGCGCACCCTCCACTACGCCCTTGTCAGAGCTGGACTCCCCCACATCCGCGTCTCCACCCCGCACTCCCTCGCCATCCTCGCCACCGCGGAGCCCCCTTCCGCAGGCCAGTTCCGGCGAGGGTACGTTAGAGGCGTCCTGGGTCCGATGCTCAACTTCCACCGGAAGACCAAGACTCCGTTTGTCGTCAACCCGTACCCATACTTCGGGTACAGCCCTCAGACCCTGAACTACGCGTTGTTCCGGAGGAACAAGGGACTCCATGACCGGGCGACGAGGATCACGTACACCAACATGTTCGACGCTCACATGGACGCGGTGCACAGTGCAATGAAGAAGGTGGGCTACGGGGACGTGGAGATTCTGGTGGGGGAGACGGGGTGGCCGTCGGCAGCTGAGCCGGGCCATAGTGGGGTGAGCGTTAGAGATGCGGCGACGTATAACAGACATCTGATCCATCATGTGAATTCCGGGAAGGGCACGCCGTTGATGCCCAACAGGAGGTTCGAGGTCTACCTGTTTGCGCTCTTCAACGAGAATCAGAAGCCTGGGCCGATTGCTGAGAGGAACTGGGGATTGTTCCAACCCAATTTAACTCCTGTCTACGATGCCGGAATCATGCGTGTATGATCTCTATTAATAGCCTTCTCTGTTTTTTTATGTTCGGTTTGTGTTCTATCTTTTGGTTGGTTTCATAACGAAGGAAAAGTGAAGTTCCGGGAGTGGGATGGAGTACGCACTCGTTGGAAGTAGTAATACAGTGCAGAATCCATACGAGCTCACTCATCATTGCTCTCCCAAACAAACATAGCCTATGTTTATAAACTCATGGTTATATCATTTCCAAGCGATGCCACGATCCATCCGTGTAACCTCAGTTTTCACCAATGTCTTCATTTTAATTTGTTGTCGTTCTTGTGCAGGGCGGTGGTGCAAGACGATCACCTAGAAGACCAAAGCCAAGGGCAACGGGGAGGAGGTGGTGTGTGGCCAAAGCGGGAGCAAGCGCGGCGGCACTGCAGGGGAACATAGACTACGTGTGCAGCAAAGGTGTGGACTGCAAGCCCATCCAGGCCGGAGGGTCTTGCTTCCTCCCGGACAACGTGCGATCTCACGCCTCGTTTGCAATGAACGCGTACTACCACTCCGTCGGTCGCCACGACTTCAACTGTGACTTCGGCCGGACTGGCGTTCTCACCATCTCCAACCCAAGTAACTAAATCCAAGCTTGATGACCTCCGATCCGTATTATAAATTGTGGCTTCATTTTTCTCCCTTAATTTCGATAATTTTCTTGGCAGGTCACGCTGGCTGTAGATTTGCTTGATCAAAGGAAACCGTCTCTTCGTTGTTGTTATTGCTGCTGTTGCTGTTATTGCTGCTGTTGATGATTCTGACTTCTAGGCCTATGTAATGTTATAGATAAATTTGCCCCCAGGTTGTACGTTTATTATGGTATGCAGACGTAGGTGATATTTTTCTGGTAAACAGACATAATTGATGTAACGAAGTTCTTAATTTCTTGCTTTTCATCATTGATCTTGAGTTGATTAGTGTTTCTTTCCACTGAACTAATGAAATCCTGGGGCAAAGTTTTTTTTTTTTTTTTGGAAGCTACATATGAAAACAATTAAAATAGAAAAAGACTGTTTATATATATACTCATAAAAAAAATTGTATATTTACATATGTACTCTCCTAAACTTTATATTACATATATATATATACCTAGAAAACTCATGATCGTCATATATATACCCATGGGAATGACATTTATGTAAATTATATGTGGAGGAAACTTATAGAGGGTCATGGGTACAGTTTATTAAGTGAATATAATGTTTATAGGGGTGCTTAAAAATACATTAGTTCTCAAGGGTTTATATGTAAAAATACCCAATAAAAATGATAAAAAAATAAAAATAAGATTGCAGTAATGATCACACCACTTTGATTTAACTTCACATCAATTAAGTACATATATGCTGCCGAATGTTTTTTGAATTAAAGTGAAAATTAAGATATATTTGAGAGAAACATAGAGAATCAATATGGAAATAACTAGAATTAGGAATTTTTGAAGGGTAGAGCAAATGTAAAAATATATGTACATATTATCTAATGTACAGTAAGTACAAGTAACTACGTGATAACAAGAATATATGAAATTTGAAAAGCTCAAAATAAAGAGGCTCTTCCAAATAGACCCTTAAGTTGTATTTGGCCCAAATTCTAATACTTAATTAGTTTCTAACAGGAATCGTTATGTAACTAAAATATTAACCACATGAGAAAACAAAATTACCTTAACCGTAGAAGTTGACACGACTTTTATTATATAAAAAAACTAAGGCTTATGAGCTTTTAATCAGAAGCAAGATTGTATGAAAAATGTCATAAGTCAGAATTTGAACTAAACACGATCTTGGAATTCATTTGGTTCCACTTATCATAGAAAAGTTTGATTTTACCTTACTCTCAAATGTTAACTTTTAAAAGCATTGCCAAGAGTTAACTTCCATTATAATGGGTACAAACAATGGAAACATACAAATTATTGATTTTAACTTTCATATCAATAAACCAATATACCCTTTTTTAAACCAAACAGGTGAGAATCAAACCCATAGCTTCTCACGAAAGTAGTCCAACTACAACTTCTCCAGAATCTATGATTGGTGCATTGTTTCATTTGCTTGTAGTTGATGACTTAAGACCAAAATCTTCCTTCGTATGGTTTGTTTGGTAGAACTTCTGTGTGTTTTAAAATCTAACACTTTATAGAGGTTAAATTAAACAAACTCGTATTAGCAAGGGCTCATTTTTTATGAAATTACGTAAATAATGATGAAATTTTTCTAATAATAAGTGCACTTATTAACCAAAAGCAAGTAGGTGGAGAATAGCAAGTAGGTGGAGCCTAAATCATTAATTTTCAACTTAAGTAAGGTGAGACATATTTTTGTTTCTCCTTTTAGTTTTTCATATTACACTTTGATTTTTTTTTTTTAAATTTACTATAGGGCAAGTGCCCCACCACACCTTCACTTGGGTCCACCACACTCATCTCCATTTTGTTTGGATAAAAACTGAGATGATACGAGGTGTTGGACTTAATGGTTGATTTAGCCATTTAAGTTGATGCTTTTTTTATTGGATCCATGATGATTAAATCAATTAGGTTCATATAAGTATAGACACCTCGATTTTGAGGCAGCCTATTGATGGATCCATTGGCGATGAATTCAAATCTTGCTTTCTCAACCAGAATCCTCCAAGTGCATCAAACTAACCTAGAGTCATGGATACGGCCTCAGAATTAAATCCAACATTCTACTTAGTAAATTTGACCGATATAGTTAGATGGCACACCTTCTCGGTACATTCTTGTAGCACACTAATATGGCACATCTTATTGGAGCACTAAATAAGCACATCAAACTAGAGCACCTACCTGGCACACCTATCTGGCGCACATACCAGGCACACCTGGCTGGCGCACATAGGTGACGCACCAGCTCGATTCCAGGTCGCTGGTTGTTCATTTGCCTAGCGAAACTCCAACCATTATGCTCCTAATCTGCTATAACTTTCGTTCATTATCTACGTAACGATCATTGTCTTTTGG
>JAMKQA010011237.1:0-19391 GCA_024699735.1 Posidonia australis
CCACACAGCAACCAACCGCCAACCACCACCAACGAGGCCAACTGCCAGCCTCAACCACCAGCGCCAACTACCAGCCTCAACCACCAGCCCACACGCAAACGGGCCCCACAAGCACAGAGCCAAACCACGCACAGGAACACGCAAAAAGAAGCCAACCCACGAGGCCCAAGCCCAAAAGCACCAAACCACACAATGGGCCTCGGAACAGTAACACCTGTCTAGGAAATAAAATTCATAAAATGTAAATAATTACAAAGTGAATTTTACCGGTGTTACAATAAGGATTGGCTTGCAGATGACTGTGCGGTTATATCATGGCTTATCAACAATATGGACGAAGATGTTTCCAAAGGTGTGATGATGTTACACCCTGTCAAAAAACGATCTGATAGACTTTACAAAGCACTTATAACATGAGAAAAATATTACACAAATCTATGTAATATATGAGCATTTTTTACTCATCGTCAGGGGGAGCATTCTATTCAAGAGTTTTATAATTCTCTTGGGACACTACTGATTGAGTAAGAAATATACCAATCATTTGTCACAGACATTTCTAAGATGCGTCAATACAGAGAAGAGTTAGTTGTGGCTATTTTCCTAGCAAAACTCACTCTTGCATTGGCATCCCAGGTTCGTAACCTAATACTTGGTGTTAAGACTCTTCCATCATTTTCGTCTACCTTCTCTCAAGCCTTCGAAATCTCGACTGCTATCCTTATGGCTATTCCTAATTAGTCAACGCTAGTTTTATCCACCAGAGGACATGATCATGATAGTCGTAAGTGTGGGTTATCATCTTCGGGAGGCGTAAGGCTCGTCGCTGTGATCACTATGGTCGTACAAATCATCTATTAGACGTGACAGAGACTCCCTTTGATGATTTCTTTACTCCGACAGTAACTATCTTTCAAACTGATTATGATAAATTTCTTGAGCTCCAAGACAACCAAACTCTTACCAGTACCAGCCAATTGCCCATACTTTTATCTCAGGTATGCCTACTTTACTAACTTCTAACACTAATTCTTGGATTATCAACTCTAGGACTTCCTCACATATGTAAGATACTCACACCAATTTTACACATCTTTTCAACTTATCCGACATTAAATTTGTTTCCAATATCAATGGTCACCATTGCTCTATTTCTTGAAAAGGCGTGGTTCACGCCTCTTCCTATATCACTCTTGAAATAATCCTTTATATGCCTGACTTTCCGTTAATTTACTTTCCATTTCATTATACTTTTCAAGATTTACAGACAGAGAAGAGAATTGATTTAGGTCATGAGCATGCTCACAGCATTTACATATTAGTCCAGAATGATATACCTAGTAAATTGACGTCTGTTGCAGTTACTATAAACTCTTTGTTGTTATGGTACTACCGTCTTAGTCACTTATCACATCGCAAGCTACAACAGACTCTTCCTTAGATCATTGTTGAGTCATTTATTTGTGAATCATGTCGTTTAGATAAACACCATTGGGTTACCTACAGTGTTCGTAACATCGAGACGTGTCGGAAAATTTCGTCGACACATGTCGAGATTTCAAATAGGGGAAACGATATATGGAAGAATATCTTTATTTACTGTATGTCCGTGAGTATGTCCGTGGCGTGTCGTACGTGTCGAGACAAAGGTGGAAATTTCAACATTATATAAACACATGACAACCAACATTTACCTTCAAATACCGACACGGAGGGACGAAACGACAACCTATGCGAGTCCCTTCGGCCCTATGTCACCTTTGCTTCCAGCCTCCTCCATCGTTTGTGCCCTTCATGCCTCAGCGACGTCTGCTCGTTCCCTCCCGTGCCTGCAGCCCATTCCTGTGCGAGATCTGCTGCCTCCCGTGCCCTCCACAACCTGTGCGAGTCCTCAGTGGGATCCGTCATGGCATCGCCTCTCATGCCCTCCACAGTCCGCACAACATGCCTCCATGTGTGAACAAAGAGAGGATACCTTCATATGTTTATTTATCATGTCCCGTGTGTTTTATTTACCTATCCTTTGTTTTATTTACTTGTCCGTGTTATATTTATCTGTGTTTTATTTATCAATCCACATATTCATCTTTTACATTTATCTATCTTTATTTATCTGATTGCTTTTATATTCCTCATTTTTTCTATATCCATACGGTTTCATGTTTTGTTTTTATGCTTTTGTATTTTATTTTATTTTTATGTTATTTTTTGTAATTTAATGTTAATAACATGATAGATCTAACTTAAAAATGATAAATCTAATTTAATAAAAGTAAAATCTAACTTAAAAATTCTATGAAATCATTAAAAATCAGTAAATAAAAAATCAGTAAAATATTTATAACTTAAAAAGAAAACAGAAATTCAGAATATTTTGTAAATAATTAAAAAATCTAGATAATATTGAAAATTTTGAAAAACATTCAAATATTTCAAATTTAACCAAATAAATGAGAAAAATAGTAAGAAGTTGAAAAAATAAAGATATTTTTTGAAATTTCGTAGGAAATCAGAAATAATATTAAATGTACATATTATTAAATAAAATGTCTAAAAAAATTGTAAATATCATAGAAAATTTAAAAAATAAAGAAACATATTTTTAATGCTTGAGTATTTTTTCCATATAATTAAGCTAATTAAATTTTTTATTTTTCAGTCTTCACAATGTCGAATTCTGATAGATTTCAAAGTAATGGAAGTGACAATAAGGAAAGAGTTACTAAATCTGAAAATCCAGGATGGTTGCATAGTCATGCTGTCAACAACGACAGACAGAAAACAGAATAAGAGTACTATAGAAAGAGACTGATGAGTAGGGATATTACAAGATTGAAGCAACATCTTGTTGATGGATACAGTAATGTCAGTAGGTGTAAATCATGCCCAACTGTCGTTCGTGATCAGATAAGAGTTACTAAAGGACACAAAATTAAAAAAAAGTGATAAGACAAATAAATGAAAGATTTAAGAAGATTTTGTTTGATGAAGAAGAGCATAAGTCCATTATTGTATCAAATTCAGATAATGATACAGTATATCCTCTAGATTGGTAGTCGCTTGGTGGATGGTGATAAGAAACCTACAATAGATTTCATATATAAGGCAATGAAGTTGATGACAGATGCTGTGAAGGATGTAGCATACAGATCATCCAAACGATACTTGAAGATTATCAAAGAAAGATTATCCAACATGCTTCTTCACCCTTTACATGAAACAGGTAAGTAGTTTAATATATATATATATCTTTATCGTAATTATATTTACTTTATAATTGATTGTTTAATTATTTTTCTTTATAAATGTAGTATACTATCTGATCCCACAATACCAATACAATCATAATCTCGGAAATCATACTGATTTACTATCTTTTATGAGATTGGTAATAAAGAAATTGGAGCCAAATATGGACATTCAAATAGAAACATTGAATGAAATTAAATACTTTAGAAACCAAATGTTCGGATTTGAAGATCCTCAAGCGATTCGTGGTCGTACTTCAATGACTCCAAATAAGGATTTGTATATTATTTATTTTATTTCATAACATTACATCACAATATGAGTGCTACATTAATAATCTAATATCATATTTCATATGAATGATAGATACTAAATGGAACAGATGCACCAAATTTAAGAAAAATTGCAATAAAGATTTTATCTCAAACTGTCTCAGCTTCAGCATGTAAAAGAAATTGAAGCACATTTAATCTTATCCATACAAAAATAAGAAACAGATTGGGAACTCAAATATTAAATGATCTTGTGTTTGTACACTATAACATAAGATTGAAAATAAAACATATCAGAGAAAGAGAAGATAAAGATCACTTTAACCCAATTGATTTGACATATATATACAATGATGACGAAGATGAGGATCCTATACTAGAGTGGTTGCAAAAAAATAGACAACCAGTACTAGATGAAAAACAAGGTAGACCAAGTTCAAGAATTACTACTGAAATAGACATTGATGTTGAAGAATACATCAGTTCATAAGAACATTCTCGTAGTGGAACTCCAGGTTTAAGTGATGAGAGTGATTCACAACCACCAGATGATGATGAAGGTGGTGATAGTGGAAATGCAACCGAACTTGGAACTGGAGACCTACAAGGAGAAAGTCAAAGGCCACTTAATCCATTCACAGCAGAAGATGAATTCACATATGCCATACAAGATAAACACCATGGAGCTCGACAACCACCAAGGCCTGATCCTTTGTCGTATCATTATAAAAGAAAACACCGTGAAGACAACACAAGATTCAGATTCTTGGAGTAATCATGTTAAGGGAAGTTTATTAGAGTTATTTGATTCTCTGAATATCCATGATCCTACAAACCCTTATGACTACAGTTCTTATGAAGATCGTTCTTATGAGTAATTAGATTATACATCTGAAAGTAGATGAACGAGAACTTCATCTTCTTATATCCCAAGCCAACAAAGTAAATGAGATATGAGCTCCATCTTCCATTGAGCACCACCACAAACAGAATATGAGCAACAACCTTATCAAGGTCCTTCAAGTCAAGATTATTTCCCTCAACAGCTTCAACAAGTACTTATTGCACAGAATACACTAATAGGGTTCCTGATTCAACTGCCAAATCAGATTATCATTATTATATTATGGAATATCAAATATATTATAACCATGTCTTGGAACAACTATGTATTGTGAAGGGAGTCCCAAATCGACAGCAAATTCATCGTACCCACAATATAGCTGAACAACAATATAATATTAATGAACCAAGACATTCTTTCTAGTATTAAGCATATATGAGGTAACTTTTATGAGTATTTTTATTTTTAAACATTTATTACGCATTTTTATCTATTATTTATACTTTAGAATATTTATATTAAGTCCACATAGTGTATTTCACTATGATATATGTTTAGAAAGTTGATCTAAGCAATCTTAAATGTAAATTATTGTTTACTTTAATTTATTCTAGAGTTTCAAAGCAAAATTCGAAGTTTTTTTATTATTTCCATGAACTTCCGTAAATTTACCGTATTTCCACCGACATTTCCATCGATGTCCGACACGTTTCCTATTTTTGTCGAACCAAAGTCCAATACGAAATCGATGTTTGGAACCATGATTACCTATACGTGGTTTAAGTTGTCTAGTAATATGCTCCCTTTGATTTAGTTCATTATGATATCTAAAGGCCTGCTCTTAGTGTGTCAACATCTGATTTTCGTTATTATATTGTGTTTGTGAGTGACTATTTTAGAGTTTCTTGAGTCTACCTCCTTAAAAATAGACATCATGTGTTTGACATTGTCAAAATAAATCATTTTTCTGTTACTCCAAAAAAATTTTAAACTAACATTGTTCTTGAATTTGTTCAAAAATATGTGAAAAATTATGGTACTTCATTTGGAATCCTTCATCAAACCTTTTGTCCACATATCTCTCAACAAAATGAAGTGACTGAATGCAAGTATAGATACATACTTGACGCCACTTGCACCATTTTGCTTTAAATGAATGTTCCAAAATCATTCTGGTTTTATGTCATTCTTACAACCACTCACATTATTAACAGGATACCTTTTGCACCACTTAATGGTGAAATTCTACTTCAACGTTTGTGTCCTGATAAAAAACTCTTCAATCTTCCTCTAAAGGTATTGGGTGTGTCGCTTATGTTCAGGATCTTAGTCCAAGTCTTGACAAGTTAGCTCCTCGATCTCTTCAGTGTATTTTTGTGAGATATTCTAGAACTTAGAAGGGATACAGGTACTATCACCCACCCAATCATCGTTAACTTGTGTCAGTTGATATCACATTTTGGGAATCAAAGTCCTACTTCGATTTTTTTTGTCTCTCTAACTAACACTTACTACTACTCTTGTTCCTTTCCCTATTGAAATTGTAGATACAAGAGGTGTTTAACGGCAATCTTTGGAGGAAAATATGTCTCGTCCACTACAGGTTTATCATCAACGACGCAACATGCCTACTTCAACTCAGACTAAGCCACTACTCTCATAATCAACCATATGATCTTGATATGCCCATTGCCTTACACAAAGGTACATAGTCTTCCACTGTCCATCCTTTCTCTACTTTTCTTATCTTTGATTTTCTTTATCCCTCCTTTCGGTAATTTACCCTATCCACATCCTCAAAGTCTATACCCAAGAACTATTAAGAAGTGCTGCTTCTATAACATTAGAAGACAACCATGGATAAGGAGATACAATCCTTACTAGTAGTACATGAGATTTGTTTACTATACCACAAAGAACTGCATTATTAATTGTCGATAGGTATTCAATATTGTTGAAATATAAACATCTAATTCAAAATCAATTGACAGTGAGTAAAGGGGTTCATCTATATATAACTATAAATCTCAGTCCTCACTTTTTCAATATAGAACTATTCCAATACTCCTTTTTCATTTGTGGCCTATTTTAACTCCAACAAGTGTCTCGTTTAAACATAAGTAGATGTGTGTGAACTAAAGCCTCTTTTGGTTCTGATACTATGTTGAAATATGAACATCTAACTCAAAATCAATTAACAATGAGTAGCGGGGTTAATTTATATTTAACCATAAGTTTCAATCCTCACTTTTTCAATGTGGGACTATTCCAACAAATATCAAGTATAAGCCTGATATTTTTGTGAATGAATACAGAAGAAGGTTGGTTGTTCGTAGTTTTACATAATTTTATGGCATTAATTATGAGAAGACCTTTTCTCCAATTGCCCACTTTAATTCCATTCGGATTATCTTATGTATTGTTGTTAATCACTCAAGAGATATATACTAATTTGATGTGAAGAATACTTTTCTCTACAACGATTTGACAGAGCAGGTATACATAAAGCAACTCCTTAAATATATTACTCAAGGAGAGAACAATGTGTATCTTCTCAAGAAGCATCATATGACTTTAAGCATAGTCCGAAGACGTGGTTTGATAAATTTAGCAAAGTGACGATGTATTTTAGATTCAAAAGATGTGTTGTAGACTCCTCAATGTTTATCAAGAAAGGCACCAATAGTTATATATTATTGACAATATATGTGGATGACATCATTCTTATAAGAAATGATGCTATAGATATTAGGAAGATCAAAAAATATTTGCAATAGCATTTCACTACAAAAGATATGAGATATCCTAAATACTTTTTGGAAATTGAATTTGCTTATGCTAAAGGAAAAATAATACCATCTCAGAGAAAATATGCACTTATTTTTCTCCAGGAGACAGAGCACACAAGATGCAAACCAAAAAATACTCTCATTAATTCAACACCAACTTTCTAGGATGGTTCTACAGGCATATATGATGATACAGGTAGATACAGACAATTGATTAGCAAAGTGATCTACCTAACTGTAATACATCTAAATATCTCGTATGCTGTACTTCTCAATCAATTCATTGGCAATGTGCCTTACGTGTGCTTATATACATTAAAGGTATACTAGGACAAGGGTTAGTTTATGAGAAGTATGATCACCTAGATGTTGCATATTCTGATTCTAACTATGTAGAAGACAAAGGTGATAGAAAATCTACATCTAGATAATGCACCTATGTAGGTAGAAATCTTGTAACTTAACGGAACAAAAGGCAAAAAGTATTATCACAATTGAGTGCAAAAGTTGAGTACCATTTCATGACACAAATAGCTTATGAGAAGGTTTGGCTAAGGTCATTCTTATCAGAGCATGATTTCCTTGTGAGAACCCCCATGGCCATGCATTACAACAATCAGGCAACGATCTACATTGTAAACAATTCTACTTTTCACGAGCACGCTAAGTATATAGAGGTGGATTGCCATTACGTGCATGATTTGGTAATGAAAGAAGTTATTTGCATCCTATATTGATCAACAGAGCAACTAGCAGATATTTTTACCAAAGGATTAGTGCTTAGGGGTTTGAATCTTTATGTAATAAAATTGACATGATTAACATCTATGCTCCAGCTTGAGGGGGAGTATTAGCATTATGTTATATGGATTATGTCTTATATAACTACTTGTTATATGGATACTCGTGTAAGGAATAAATCGTATATACATGTGACTATGTTGCTTATCAATAATATATATTCACTTTCACCTTAACTACAATGGCAATAATATAATATAGTGGCCTCCAAGCTTCATTTTAAAAAAAAGGATCTTTTAAAACTAATACTTGACTGATGTGATGTAGTTAATGGCTTCCACCATGCAATATAATGATTACAATCTGTCACAAAGATCAGAATGAAGAGTGCAAAAAAAAACTTGTCTTATCATTTCTTCACATTAATACACACAAAAATATTAAACAAACAACAATAAGTTCAAAGGTGCACGAAAAATGATGAAGGCAGAAGATAAGATAGTTTATGTTTATAAAATTAACATCACAAAATCCATACTAGGAATGGTACTGACACTCAAGCACATACCGATATGACTAATTGCCAAATCGACGTCTTCCTCCGAAAACTTCATGTTTAGCAATGAAGTTTTTTTCTCGAAATTGCCACCAACAGGTTTGTTCTCCTGCCATAAAATACCATGTTCAATAACATATTTCTATATAAAAAATTTACAGCTTCTATGAGCACACACATTATCAGTAATAGGAGAAACAACATCAAATCACATTTAGGGATGGGTGGTTCTTCCCCCCATTTCATGCTGAGTCACATAAGTACTTAGCTGAAGTAGTGAAAGATTTATACAGAGGAACGAACATGAACCTCCTTTAAGGGATGGGTGGTTCTTTCCCAGAGAACTAGTCTTTTAATCATATTATGGGAAACCTTTGAATAGCTGTAGTAAAGCACGTACCTTCCAACCAGAGAATAACATTTAGTATTAATCCAAGGAAAAAGGGAATATCACGCAAAAAGAGGCAACAATATATGTGGAACCAAAGGAAAGAAGCACCTTCATGAAAGATGAAAAGGCAAGGACCCCTAGTCAAGCAAAAAGATTTTAGTGTGCTATGTTTCTTATCATATCCATGGACATTTCAGATTCCTCATGTTCACAGCCTAATATCTACAGAGAATGCCAATATCAACTGAAAACATCATTGCACATATCCTTCATTAAAAATATAATCTGTTTTGAGGTAAAACAGTTCATTCTTCAGTATTGAAATCCTGGTCCTCTAACAAACTTTGGACAAAGAAATTTCCAACTTGTATTGGAGTTACAAGAATCTAGCCATTACTATTACCTTTCTAAGTTTTTTGCATTTTTGGATGTTTCACTTTAGCAGATCTTTCTCAGGCACTGAAGTCCATGGTGCTCAGCTTTTAACAGAAAATTAAGAAAAATACAGATATGATCCCTCTAGAGAGAATTCATACACAGTTGGTTCCTAACCTGCACTTTTTTTTCCCTAACCTGCACTTCTTGTCGACAATTAAAGCAAACTATATAATCAAATCAAAATACAAGCATGAATAGCACCAGCACAAAAAAATACAGCAGAGAGGAAGCACAAAGTATATTAGTCAAGCAGCATACTTTTGACTTTGTGCATTCGATAAAAATTTTGGGTATCTAAAATTAGCAAGAATCAAAATTCTAACAAAAAATTTGAGAAGTTCAAAATCTTGATTTTTCTTGTACTACAGCTTATCTAGAAAAATCTTTATTAGATATATTATTATGGTAGTGGGTTAAATGGATATCCTTTAATCCTAATGCCATTAGAGTAAACCATATATACATGTAATAGACTTCATTGTGAATGTAATCCTTATTTTCTACTCTAACATGGTATCACGAGCGAGATTTCTCTAAGCCAACCCTAAAAAAAACCTAGCCGCCGGTGCCACATTCTTCGTCCCCTCTCTATTTTGCCACTACACACACCCAACTGAGCCGCTAGCCTCTCCCCACCTTTAGGCCCTTTCCCCCTCCCTCCTGCAACATCAGTGCACTCAACCAAGACACTCGTCAACCCTCTCGACTCCTCCAACATCCTCCACCGTCGCCACTGCACCACACAGGGACCCCGACCAACACCTCCAACCATGGTATCAAATGTCTACGTGCGTCGCCGAAATTTCACCGACAGATGTCTTATTTTCAATTTACCGACATGTCTCCGACACAATATCGACATGAAAGTTTTCTGAACAAATATACATTTTTTTACCGTGTTTCCACCGATACAATACCAACATACCGACATTTTCTCGACACGTATCTATTTTTCAATTTATCAAAGTCCCACACGAAATCGATATTTAGAACCATGCCTCCAACCCCTCAAACCTCCTCCTCTACCGTCGCTATCCCTATACCACGCAATCACCAACTATTGTCTCCTCTACGATAGTCGTTAGCCTCCTCCCCCACCCCTACAGGGGGTTTAGTCTCTGTTGACGACTATCACTGGTCCTTTCAATTGATCTAGGGGTCCCAACCCTAGCAACTACCTTCTACCTCTATTTCGATGTTTCTCAACCTTTCTAAACATCGGAGAGGGGTTCTATTGCCTCTCTACTCTCGTACTACTTTTAAACTACCGTTAGATCACCTTTATATCTATCATGTCAAATCGGATTTGTTTGGTTGTTTGCTATTGATGGCCTCTCTACCACTATTCAATTCCTCAGACTTTTATGT
This sequence comes from Posidonia australis, assembly GCA_024699735.1. Lineage (NCBI taxonomy): Eukaryota > Viridiplantae > Streptophyta > Magnoliopsida > Alismatales > Posidoniaceae > Posidonia > Posidonia australis. The sequence continues at coordinate 10,649 of JAMKQA010011237.1, forward strand.
TACACTTTGTTAACGACACATCCATAAAGCTGAACGGAAAGAACCATCTTCGATAGGTCTAATCCTTTCAAGCCATAATTGGTGCACAAAGAAAGACAAAACACATCATCACTGATCCTCCAGATGTCAAAGACCCTTAATATGGCCATTGGTTTACAAATGATTGTGTTGTTATCAGATGGCTTGTGAATAGTGCTTGTGAACAGTATGAAAGAATAGATTGCTCGTGGTGTAATGATGTTGACTCCTACCTAGAGAATCTAGAATTCTCTTCAACGAGCATACAGGCACGAGAAGAATGTCTCGAGGATCATAGAATTCTATGAACACATCTTCACCCTACAGTAGGGTGGTCAATCTGTTCAAGAGTTATATGCTTCTCTTTGGTTTCTATCAGATGAACTTGGGGTTTACCAACTGTTAGTAGCAAACATTGACAGATTGAGGGAATACCATGAGGAGTTCGCTATGACTTGATTTCTCTCTACTCTTCATCCTGAGATTACTTCCCAAATCCATGGTCATATACTTAGGAGAGATACTATTCTTGAACTAAATGTTGCTTTTTCCAGAATTCTAAGTATTACTACTAATGCACCATCATCTCATACTGATCAGTTAGCCATGGTTAGTATGAGTCATGGCGGTAGACATAGCAGAGGTCGATCTTCAAGGGGAGGACATTCTTGAGGGTCGAGATGGGGCAGTAGACGTTGCGAACACTGTGATCATTCCAACCACACGTCAGAAAAGTGTTAAGCCAAATTTGGGAGACCTGAGTAGGCCCAACAAGCATATGTTGAGACACCTACTATTGACATAGCCATACTAGAACCAATTATTCTCCCCCCAGATGAATATGTGCAATATCTTCAGTTCCAAGCCTCTCAGACCACCATTGCTACTACTTCTTATGCCTCCACGACAGGTACTAGTGCCTATCTAGCCTCTCAGGATAGTTTCTAGATTATAGATTCAGGAGCTACCATCCACAACACAGGTAATCGTGACTTATTTTTTATATTGTCCTAAATATCTAATATTAGCTCTGTTTTTATTGCCGATGAAGCTTAATGTTCAATGACTGGGGTTGGCTCTATTCAAGCTTCCTCCTGTTTGTCATTGGACAAAGTTCTTTATGTATCAGATTTTCCTGTTAACCTCTTATCTATTAGTGTCATTACTAAAATCCTCTTCTGTTTTGTGACTTTCTATCATTATCATTGTGTTTTTCAGAACCTACAAATAAGGAAAAGGATTGACTAAGACTATGAAGTTGGAAAAGGTCTTTATTAGTTGATATGTGACGAGATTCCTAAGGAACTTCTATGATCTATGTCAAAAGTTAAGTCATCTTTTTATGACATTGTGGTCTTAATCATCCATGTCTTAGTAAATTACAAGAAGTTTTGCCATGGACAACCATTGAGCCCTTACTAGTGAGAAGCATCCTCATGCAACCTATCGTCGTCCATCTACTTTTGTTAGTGAGAGTCCATTTCAGTTAATTCACTTAAATATTTAGGGACTAGCTCAGGTATCTTCTGTTTCTGGTTTTCATTATTACATTGTTTTTATAGATGATTATTCTAAGATTTCATAGATTTATTTACATCAAGATAAATCTCATGTACCTACTGTTATCAAAAAAAATTTCAATCAAATAAAACTCAGTTTTCTACTACTATTCGTTTCTTTTGTACTGATAATGTGTTAGAATTTACGTAATAAGAAATATCTAAGTTTTGTACTTCTTGTAGTATCTTACATCAAACTTTCTGTACCCATACCTCACAGCAGAATAGAGCTACTAAATGTAAACATCATCACATTCTGGATGTTACGCGTACTTTTACAATTTAGATGCATGTTCCTAAATATTACTAGATAGACATGATTCTTTCTACAACCTATTTGATCAACAGAATGTTGTTTACAGTTCTTTTTGAGGATATTCCTCATCGATGTTTGAACCCTCGTAAAAACCTTTTTCACCTTCCTCCCAAAATTTTTAGCTGTTTGTTATTGTTGTTTTTCTTGAATGTTACCTTTTTTGAGTTCATACCGTTCAACTCTTCCTACGTAGCAATGGTGTCTACTCCTATACCTCTTTCGGTCCTGGTTGATAGTACTACTTGTCCTATTTCTACTAGTTTACCACAATTATAGATATCGTACTGGTAAACTACTATACATGATAAGATACATGCCTTACAAACTCGAGGTATCTAAGAGCTTGTTAGTCATTCACTTGACTCTGCAATTGTTTCGTGTCATTGGGTGCTTCTTAACGAACACAAACTTGATGGATCTATTGACAAATACAAGGCCGATCAAGTAACTAGAGGATTCATACAAACATATGATCTTGATTATGCAAAAACTTTTTCGCCTATTGCTCAATTGACTTCCATCAAAGTCTTATTGTCAATTTCTCTCAACTAGGATTGGGAAATGCATCAAGTGGAAGTAAAAAATACCTTTCTATATGAAAATCTGTCTATTGAAATAGTCCCACATTAAAAAAGTGAGAGATGAACCTTGTAATTATATATAAATGGACTCCTTCACTTTTTGTCAATTAATTTTGAATTGAATGTTCATTGTTTGAAAAGGTTTCGATAGAACAATCTCCTAAATATATTGCTCAATGGGAGAATACAATATGCTATATGAAGAAAGCTATATATAGTCTCAAACAGAGTCACAGAGCCTAATTTAAGAAGTACAGTTAGATTGTTATAGGCATAGGTTTTCTTTGTTGTGCAGTTGATCACTTTCTCTTCGTTAGAAAGACCAAAAGGATTGTGTGATACTTACTATTTATGTTGATGATATATTAATTACAGGCAGTGACAAAACTGACATTGTAGAAACTAAGAAATATCTAAAAAGTAACTTCATTACAAAGGACATGAAACGATCAAGATACTTCTTAGGGATTAAATTTGCCTATCAGAAGAATAGAACAGACTGGTGCTATCACAAAGGAAGTACACACTTGATCTACTACAGAAAACAAATTTGATAGAGTGTAAGCTAAAATCCACACCGATTATTACAAATCTAGATTTTTGGACAATTCTTCTTAAGTTATAGAAGATCCAGACAAATACAGGACGTTGATTGACAAGCTCATATACTTAACTATGACTAAACTAGACATAGCCTATGTTATTTGGCTACTGAGCAAATTTATGCATAAGCCCAGATTGATTGACTAGATAGAAGCTCTTCATATGCTTGCTTACATCAAATGAGCTCCAGGAAAAGGTCTACTGATTGAGAAACATGGACATATGTGACATCTGGGCCTGATTATCCATTTTTATTATAAACCATGTAATTATTTGCAATATTGTGTATAATGATTTATTAATGGGTAATCTGTTGTTTCTTGGTTGTGTGAGGTTGTGGTTGGCTTTCTGTGCATCTGCATGTGATTTGGGATCCATGTCGAGTCCGATTTGAGGATGCACAGTTGCCTCGATTTGCGTGCCGTTCTTTCCTCTTTTCTTTTCTTCCTCTTTCTCCTTTTCTCTCACGAGCCACGCCCTTCCACCCATTCTTCGTCTTCTTCTTTCTCTTCTTCCACCCGTGCCACCAACGACGGAGACCCATGCCTCCCCATCTCATCCGACGGGATGGGTGATCGACGCCAAGTGAGCGGTGGCGGAAATAAGAGAGGGAGGCGGGAGTGGGCAGAGGGAGAGGGCGGCGAGAAAGGAAAGGAAGAGAAGAAAGGGAGCTGAAGCACGCGAGCTGGGAGGAGGTGGTGAGTTGCCCGTGCGTTCCGCAGGTAGAAGAGGCTCCGTCGGGGCGCGAGGAGGTTCGCCGAGGTGTGGGGAAGGTCGCCGTGTGCTGCGCCAGGTACGTGACCCCATCCCTTTCCTTCGTTTGCTGTTTTGTTAACAATAGGATTAATTACATGAAAATTGTGATAAATACATGGAAAATTGTAGAAAAATAGTAGGAATGATGGAAATGAGTTCAATGATGTGTTTGTGTAAGGATCATGCCAGATTGTGTGAACTTTTGGAGTTTTGAGGAGTTATGCCTTAAATGTTTTAAGGTTCCATTCTAAGCATGTTTCATTTACGAATTTATATCTTCTTGTGTGGTTGATGAAATCATGAATGGTTTGAGGGTATTGAAGTAGACTTGAGGGTCTACACTTATGATTTTATGAAAATTTATGATGCATGTTTGGGGGGTCCGATCGGGACTCTCACTTGGGGCAATTTTTCTTTGCCTAAACTGGGGTGTGTCCTGTCTGCGAAGAATTCGGTAGACCGAAAAAATTCGGTATGCCAAAATCCTAGCAGATTAGGCCAGGACCCAGGTTTCGGTAGACCGAAATCTTCCGGTCGACCGAAACAGGGGGTTTCGGCATACCGAAAATTTTCGGTATACAAAACAAGAAAATTCGGTATGTCGTTTTTGCCCTGACTTTTAAAGATTAAAATGTGATTTTTAATGAATGTTAAGTAATTGTTATGGTATGGTGGGTTTATGTGAATGTTGTTTGCCCCGTGTAACAACATGAAGGCATGTGGAACCCCAAACAAATGGATTTGGGTGTAGTTTTGGGTTTTGACCCTACAAATGAATAAAAGATGGTTTTGTGTGGTTTTTGGGCTTGAGACCCAATTTATGGTTTTAATGTGGTTTTGATGACTTGGGTTGGGACCCCAGTGGAGGGACAAGTGTTGCAAGGAAACAGAGTCCTGTAATGGAAAGAATGAAATGTAAAATGGGTTTTGAATATTGGAAAGAATTTTGAAATGGAATACTAATAATGTGTTATGAACAAGATTACGATTTCCGAGCTTGAGCCGGTGTAGGCTGAGCCTGAGCCTTTGAGCCTAGTTGTCCGGGTCACCGAGCTCGTAGCGGTGTAGGCTGAGCCTGAGCCTTTGAGCCTAGTTGTTCGGGTCACCACCGGTGTAGGCTGAGCCTGGGTAGTTGTACCTAGTTGTTCGGGTCACCGAGCTCGTAGCAATGTAGGCTGAGCATGGGCTTTTGAGCCTAGTTGTTCGGGTCACCGACGGTGTAGGCTGAACCTGGGTCATTGGACCTAGTTGTTCGGGTCACCGACTGGGGCGTCAAACAGAGACGTATCCCCGTGCACTTGTGAAAATGAAATTGAGGCTGGATGGCCGGAGCGGTGACATCCCGCACGGGGAATGTCATCGCAACAGTGTAGGAAGGTAGGAGAAGAATGTCCTCACCTACTGCTTGTGTGCCAGGTTACCCCTGATCAAGGTAACAGTAAAGAAAAGTGGAAATGAATAAAGAAAGAGAAATATGTTTTGGTCAGGATTGGACTTGTGAAATGGTCCTAAAATCCTGAAAAGAAATTATGATGTATTAACTAGTTGCCAGCCAATATTTATGATTTGATTTTGAGCCCAATGGGGCATTGTGTTTTAGGCTGGATCTGGTTAAAATGTGTATTTGAAAAGTGTGTTTTGAGAAGAAATCCTCAATATTGAAAATGGAATTGTTTTGGAAAAGAAAAATGAATTCCAAAAGGTTTTTGAAATGAATGTTTTGTAAGAAAAGGAGTTATGGCTTTTGAAAAAAAAGAATTTGGTTTTAGGATTGAATTTCCAAGTGATTGTTTAATAAAAGAAAGGATAATTTTCAAAGGAGAAAATCAAATTTGTACAAAATGATAAGAAACGAGTTTCTTTTGATTTTGCCGAGTTTTGTTTGTGGTTGTGTGTTTTGGGGCGCATACTGGGTGACTTAGATGTTACTCACGCATGTTTTTTGGTTTTCAGGTGCAGACTGCGTGCAGCCGGGTTCCAATGCAGGAATTGGAGCTTCTAGCCACACATCGTGATCCTGAAGGTGAGCCTTAGTTACAGTTCTATTTATTCTGTAATTTTATGTAATTATGCTTGGGATACTATGATTTGGTAGCATGTCCGAGATCGGGGCGTTACAAGAGTGGTATCAGAGCTAAGGTTACATCTAGAACACCGGCTTGGTGATGTCCGGTCTAGTGGCTCCCTAAGACTGCAGGATTGAGGGTCGTGCACCTGAATTTCTAGATTTGCTGTGTATTGTGGTGCTGGCTGGAAGATGTCTCGCCGAAGCCGTAGTCGTGGCAAGACCCCCGTATTTGACTCCGAGACGGGAGACAGTAGTGGTTGGAAGGGGATGAGACGTGAAATTGGCGAGATGATGCGAGGTTTCGTCCAGTCCTTTGGCAGCAGTGACAAGGATGAGGCGAAGGGAGACCCGTGGATCAAGCAGTTCCGCCAGCTTGGTGCGCCGACTTTTGATAGGCACGGCACATAAGAGGAGTGTGAGGCTTGGTTCCTGAAGGTGGAGAAAATCCTTAAGGGAGTTGAGTGTCCAGCAGAGAAGTGGGTCCGGATCGCAGCTTTCCAGCTTAAGGACACTGCGGATCAGTGGTGGAGGACAGTGTGCCGCACCAAATTCCTGAATGTGGACCTGTTGATGATCTCTTGGGATGAGTTCCGAGAGGTATTCTATGAGAGGTTTTTTCCTGAGCATGAGAGGGATAAGCTGGACAGAGAATTCCGGAACCTGAAGCAGGATAGCCTGTCTGTGGCTGAGTATGAGTCGTCCTTCCTTCGACTAGAGTAGTTCTCTCAGGCTGCAGTTTCTGAGAAGAACAGAGCCAAGAGATTTGTTGAGAGACTGAATCCTGTGCTGAGATCCAGAGTTATCGGCTTCAGATGCCAAAGTCTAGCGGAGGCTGTTGAGCTTGCCACCCGCTATGAGGATGATCGTAGGCTGTTTCAGGAGGAGTATCCTAAGAAGGAAAAGGAGAGAAAGTCTCTCGACCTTTTGTTTCTCGACCCTCCGTTTCTCGACCGTCAGTGACGGGAGCGCCAAGTTATAGGAGTTCTGGCAGCTCTGGGAAGAAGCGGAAGCAACGGCCTATGTCTGGTAGAGAAAAGAGTATGGGTTTCAACCATGCTGAGTCTAGCAGTGGCCCACAAGTGGGACTGTGCTATGTCTGTGGCAAGATAGGGCATGTGGCGGCGCAATGTTGGCAAAGGCAGAGGAATACCGATAGAGTAGTCTGCTACAACTGCGTGAAGTCCGGGCATTACCAGAAGGACTGTCCCAATCAGCCTAAGCCAGTAGGTGATGCACCACGTCAGCCGACAAAGGGGAGAGTATTCTCCATTGCTGCCCCAGATACGGGTCCATCTGGAGATGTGGTAGAAGGTGAGAATTAACACAGCTAAGTTGATAAGTCCTGTCTTCTAATAATAAATCCTATGTGTAATTGACACTATTTCATGTTATGATTATGGTTATGGTGTGTTGATTATAGGATCTTTCCTTGTGGCCGATCGGATGGCCCGAGTCTTGTTTGACTCTGGGAGTTCATTTTCTTTAGTCTCCGAGTCATTTGCTTCTGAGATCGGGACTAGGCCAGCCAGGTTAGCATTCCCTCTAGATGTGGTCACTCCTTTGGGGGAACACTGTCTAGCGTGGAGATTTTTGAGACCGGTTGATGTTCGACTGGGGGACAGGAATTTTCAAGCCAGTTTGATCCTGATGGATATGCAGGATTATGATGTTATCCTGGGAATGGATTGGTTTATACAGCATTCAGCCGTGATAGATTATGCCAAGAGAAGAGTTCTGGCAAAGTGTCTAGGCCAAGGCTGGTGTATGGTACAGGGCACCAGACCAGGTGAGCCCAGAAAAGTGATTTCCGCTCTCAAGGCCTATCATCATTTGGCGAGAGGCAGTGCAGGTTATTTGTCCTGTGTGACAGTTTCTACTTCGTCTGTGGTCAAGATTCAGGACTTGCCGGTGGTGAGGGAATATTCCGATGTTTTTCCAGAAGAGTTGCCTGGAATGCCACCGCACAGGGAAATGGAGTTTGTGATTGATCTGGCGCCGGGATCAGGTCCTATTTCCAAGGCTCCGTACAGGATGGCACCAGCTGAGTTAAGGGATCTTCGGAATCAGCTGCAAGAACGGATGGATAAGGGATTCATTCATCCCAGTATTTCACCTTGGGGAGCACTGGTTCTATTTGTGAAAAAGAAGGATGGTTCACTTCGACTCTGTATAGATTATCGAATGCTGAACCAGATCACTATTAAGAACAAGTATCCACTGCCTAGGATCGACGATTTGTTCGACCAGTTACAGGGGCATCGATGTTTTCCAAGATAGATTTGAGATCTGGATACCATCAGTTGAGGATTAGTGAGCCAGATGTGCAGAAGACAGCTTTTCGCACCCGTTATGGGCATTATGAGTTCTTGGTTATGCCATTTGGGTTTATGAATGCCCCGACTGCCTTTATGAACCTGATGAATAAGGTGTTCCGGTCCTATTTGGACCAATTTGTGGTGATTTTTGTGGATGATGTTTTGGAATATTCTCCAGATGTTCAGTCTCACCGGCGGCATTTGAGAATCGTACTGGAGACGTTGAGGCAGCATCAGCTTTATGCCAAGTTCTCCAAGTGCGAGTTTTGGCTGGAATAAGTGTCTTTCCTTGGCCATATTATTTCAAGAGAAGGCATAAAGATAGATCCAGCCAAAGTAGAAGTTATGAGCAGTTGGGCCAGACCGAAGACAGTGACTGAGATTAGAAGTTTTCTCGGCCTGACAGGGTATTATAGGAGATTCATTCAGGATTTCTCCAAGATTGTTGCACCATTGACCAGATTGACCAAGAAGGAAGTGCACTTTGCTTGGGATTGGCAGTGCGAGGAGAGCTTCAATGAGTTGAA
>JAMKQA010011238.1:0-18988 GCA_024699735.1 Posidonia australis
TTTTGCCATTTCAGTCGAGAACAGTTTGCTAGCCATTTTGTTACAACAAAAAGAAATTTCCAAATTTAAAATTTTGTCTCTCAACACAAAATTTAAATTACTAACAAGAAAATTAAATTCCAGAAATTATTAAAATTTATAATAACTTTCAAAATAATTTTCAGCTAAAAAAAATTCCAGAAATTTATACAATTTCTAAAATTAACAACTTGATGATTAACAAGGTTTTAATTTCAGAAAACAAATAAAATTCCAATTTCCCAACCTAAATCATGCAAGTATTATTTCCTTTTATTAATCAAACATGCAAGATAAATTAAAATTTAAAGCATGTAAATATTATTATTATTATTTTTTAACAACAATATTAATGTTAATAATTCCTAAATATTTCAAAAAAACTTTAATATTAATTAATCCAAAAGAAACATCTAATATTAAATTAAATATCTAATTATTTTAATTAATAGGCACTTAATATTTCAACTAAAGTAACCCCTTTTTTTTAAAGCATGCATGTATTATTTTTTATTCACCCAAGGTAACCCCTTCAATATTTAAAACATGTAGATATATTCACCCACCTAAACAAATAACCTAACCTCCACCAAAAAAAGGGAAAGCCCAGGAGAAGCTAAAGCACGGGCGGCGCAGATCCGGGCGAAGGCGGGTGCGCGAGTGTTGGTGGAAAGTTGTGGTGATTTTTCGCAGGGAGGCAGCAGTAGCGCGGGCAGGCGACGGCGCAGATCCGGGGCAGGACACACGCGGGGAGGGGAAGATCGCAGGGAGGCAGCGACGGCACGCGCAGGGAGGCGGCAGTGGAGATCCGAGCAGAGCGCTCGCGGGAAGGGGGAGAACACGGGGAGGCAACGGCTGCACGCGCGGGGAGGTGGCGGCGCAGATCTGGGGCAGGGCGCTCGCGCTCGTTGGGAGGCAACGACAGCACGCGCGGGGAGGCAACGACAGCACGCGCGGGGAGGTGGCGACGCAGATCCGGGGTAGGGCGCTCGTGCTCGCGGGGAGGGGAAGAACGCAGGGAGGCAATCGGCGTCAGGGACCGTTGACGGTGGTTGGCGTCTATTCGCCAAAAGGGGAAGCTCAGCGGCGGACGACGAGCTCGGGCACGTTGGACAAACCCCTCCGCTCGGGCACGGTGGCTCTGATACCACTGATTGAAAGACCGCCGACCGTGAAAAGTTTTCCGGCTAGGATTTGGGGCTCCGACGATGGTCAAGAAGGAGGAAGATCGTTGTAAATTATTTCTTTGTCTTTTCCTTTCTGTCTTCTCCTCTATTTATAGGGGACCTTGACCACTCCTCCGCCCCTCCTCCAACGGCTCCCCCTAGCCGTTTGAATTCCGACCATTAAGGCCTTGTAACCGTCGGAGTAAATCCGACCGTGAATGGCTTTTATTTCCAGCCATTAAAGGGTGAAACGATCGTCCGTTTCACCACCCTTCATTTCAAATGGTCTTCAATGACCATTACTCACATATAATCCTTTATTATTTCCACCACTCATATATTATTTGTGCATATCTTTTTACATTTTCATATTTTCCTTATTTATGCACACACTACTTAGAGGATACACATATCAGAGCTTGACTGCGTGTGCTTTCTTTTTTTCATATGTTTGCATCTGTTTAGTGTAATTATTTTGTACATAATTCGTTGATGCCTTAACATGTTTGAATCTTCTTCTAACTCTTTAAGATCACACTCTCTCCTTTACCATCGTTCCATTAAACATCGACTTGATAAGATCGATGATAAAATCTAAGTAATAAGCAATGAAACTTCTCTGCTCTCCCAACATATGAAATTTTTACAAAGTTAAATTATATTAAGAAATCCACATGCTAATGTTGTGGGATGTGTTCTAAAAAAGTAATAGTGACGCACAGAATTTTGATTATACTATATCATTTCATGCATTTTTGAAGTATGTAACTAAAGTTTGCAAACTTATCATCAATAAGACTAATTCTTTAAATATTGTGTCTAAAAGTGCTATTACTATAATGAATTTGACATATGAGTCTCATCCTCATCCATTTTACATTCCTTAGATTAATGACACTACTATTTTGATTTCTGAAAGATGCCTTGTTCATATTTAAATGGGTGACTACCTTGCATATGTTTGGTGTGATACTCTTTCAAAGAATATCAGTTATATTCTTTTAGATTTCCTACTGCCTTCAAGAAATGCAAGCTTGCCATAATATACAAAATAACACATATAAATCTTAAGGCAAGTCCTTCAAGTTACTTCTCGCGAAACCAAAATTAAATATCTTTAAGCCTTTCACAGTCAAGCAATTAGATCCTTTACTTCCAACTATAAATAAATCTCTTTAAGAATTTGATGCTAAATATTTATAACTAATGTATCAAATTTTCAAAGAAAAACTTCCTTAAGAATGTGATGCTAAAGAATTAGACCAATTGCTCCAAATTTTCAAAGTAGAATCTCCACAAGAATATAATATATTTGTTTTTGTAAAAATTCCCTTGATTTTCACAAAATCTGACCATAATTCTCCTTTTATTTCACTTCCCAAGCATGACAATTGTTCTTCCTTTATTGCATTTCCTGAGCTACTATTAGCCATAAATTTAAATCTTGAGAATGATACTGAGGTAAACAAAAAGAGAATTTGAAAACGTCAATTATGACATACGTCAAATCGTTCAATTAGCAACTCCATGGATATTGTCTCCAACATTTTACTACATAATTTCTTTGATCTAAAATTATATCCACCTGAAAATGATCTTACAAAGTTTATCTTGTCATCTGTCCAACATCCTAAGCCCATGTTTGGATGTAGTAATGAGGACGGAATAAAGACAGAATTAGAATTGTAATTCCGTTTGACAAGTCAAAAAGTAAAATAAAAGCAGAATAATAATTCCTATTCTGATTTACTTATTCCAGAATAGCTATTCCGTAGAAAAGGTGAAATAAAGTTATTCCGCTAAGTTAGTCACATACATGTATGTACAAGGTGTATTTATTTTTTATCTAAAAATTAGTACATATATAATATAATGTAGATATATTTTAAACTAGATATATATCTTAATAATCAAGTTGATTATTATTAATCTACATGTTTTCCACTTACTCCAATACTTATTCTGATTCTTATTCCACTTTTCATCTAAACCAGAATATCTCCTTATACACACTTATTTACCTTTAAAAGAAAATCATTTCCAAACTGAATAACAATACTATCAGAATACTAATACCACTTTCTATTTATTCTTACTTTTCTTATTCTACATCCAAAGGGGGGTTAAGGATCTACATGTTGATATTTGAATGAAATTTGCATTAAGTAACATATATTATATAGATACAAACTCACATCACAAGAATAAAGGATTCCTTGTATATCTTGTAATGTTATGTTTATTTTCTAAGTGGTATCCACATCACCTATTTCAAGACCTTCCTGCTAGACTAATTAAGCCTTTCCATGTTCTTGCTTGTATAACATTGGTTTTATTTATAGTATCTTTACGGCTTGATTTTTATGTAAATCTAGTTTCTACTATGAAGTATTGTTACTTGAGTACTGAGGTACATTTGAGTTTCTTTTTATCCAAAGATATTTATGTAAATTTTTTTCCCATATCAACTTTTGTGCCTCCATTATATTGTTATTTTCGTAGATCTATTGGAGTAATATCATAAACATAACTCATCGGAGTTGAGTTCTTTTTAGTGGGAGAGAATAATGATTAATGAGGATAGTATTGAGATATTTTTGGGTTCTTATATCTTCGGATAATATCTTGAGATATTTTAAGGATATTAGGATATTATTGTATAATTATATTGAAATATTTTAAAGATATATTATCTTTTCGTTTGTACTTTTCGCTTGTTGTTGCACATCATTTGGGATGCTAAAATTTGGACAGTATTTGAAGTAGATAAGAGGTTTGTAATTTTAGTAAACTTTCCAATGTAAAAGCATATATATGTTACAGTGGTCATTGGCTTTTCGTCTTTTAGGTATTTTACATTATATTTACATCTTTGAATGTTGTCATTTATTCTTCATGGTCTCTTTTTTTTTTACTTGGTTTCTACCAATATATTGACTTGCAATTCTATAAAAGGACATATATATATATATATATATATATATGTATGTATGTATGTATGGTAACCATTCATGAAATATTGACATTCTTAAGAATGTTCCTGTAAGATATCCGATTTTATCATGCATTTTCCGTATTTGACATGGACCGATGTTTGACAATTGTGGAAGCACTGTCCGTGAACCCTCATCCTCTCTTGAAATATTGGCATTATTGACAATGTTCCAGTAAAACATCCCATTTTATCACGCATTTTCCGTTTTTCACGTCGACCGATGTTGACAATTGTGGAAGCACTGTTGTCAACACCTCATCCTCTCTTGACTAATTATGCGAGACGTATAAGAATAGGATATTGGGATATTAATTGTCTTTCTTAGATTTCAAGGATTAGTTCTGAAAATTTGCCCTAAATTAGGACTTGGTCAGAGAGACTCTTTAGAGTTAGTTTGTACCTTAGAAAGAAAGGAAATGAAAAATTAGGTCAAAGAGAAATCAAAGGACACAGAAATCAACGGAATTTATTTTTCGTTTAACTAAATTTCTAGTATTTGTGTCTGTCATTAGAAACAAATAGAAAACAAAAGTTGTGTATTTGTGCATGTCAATAAAAATAGAGGAAGAATAATTTTAATTTGTCCAAATGAACATAAATGTTTTAAATTTTACATAGTAATAAAAATAATGCAACTACATAATCAACGAAAAGCATACAAACGGATAAAAATCTTCTTCCAAATCGAAAGCAAAAGAAAGAAGGAAAATACTCATCACTTGATAAAGTCACACCGCCTTGCATTTGGAATCCGTAAAAGAAGAAAAAAGGATGTAGACGAAGAAGAGAAAACTAAAAAGAAGGAAGAAGGATGTAAAGATAATTAAAGGAAAAGGAGGAGGACAAAGTAGTAGGGACGTTTCCTTTGGGATTCAAGGGTATGGGTCGAAAAAAGAAATCTACTTGTCTTTTATACTTTAGAAATCAAAGAAAATCATTTTCTTTTCCTTAAGAAAGTACAAACACCACTTTAAAATGTAGTCAAAGGGAAATTACTTTATTTTCCTTTGATTTCCTTTAGATTCTGAAGACACAAATCTCTCTTAAGAAGCCAGGTAAATGCTGCCAAGTTTTGTTTAACTGAGGTGTTAAGAAATCTCTGTAAGAGGTGAAAATATTATTCCAACGTTATGCTTTCCTATATGCACTTCGGGGTATGAGAGAGAAAATATACACAGGTTAAGCGAGTTATGTTAGGTCCATTCTACAGGTGTAAGTCGATTTTCGGTCTGCCATTCACAACCTATTCAATAAAGAACGTTCGACTTGATATACATACATTAACTTCAAAAATAGTTTTAGCAGTTGAATGATGCTGTCAGAGTTTACTATATTGTGTAATGAGGGAGATAAAAGTGGTTCCGATGAGATCCGAATTTTGTTTGTAGATCTCACCAGTTCATTAGTTATGTGCATCTTCGACTCGGGGTTTGAGAACCTATTTGGATTCTCCAAGGGAGACGAGATGTCCTCCATGAGGTAATCGCCAGTTACTGAGTTTGAGAGGGAGATCGAATTTTGATTTACGGATTGCACTTGTTCACTGGTTGTGGATACCTCCAATTGTTGGATTATTTATGCTTTTCTGGGTCTCCTAGAGAGAGGGAATTTTGTCAGTGAGATCCACTTTTGAATCCGATAATAGGATGGTGCAATCACTGTCAGAAGAGGATGAAGTGGTATCTACTAGTTGTGCTGAGAGAGTATACGTTACTGCAACCTTTGTTGGTGAGTTGCTTGCGATGAGTTTCTCCTTGTGGCCAGAGTATGGAGGATGAGGGGAGGGAAAGGGACTAGGTGATAGAGAGGAGAGAATGATAGAGGGGAGGGAATAGGAGTTGCAGGTTGAGGGAAAGGAGCGAGTTGATGCTCGACGCATGGAGGTCACTTTTGCTTCCACATGGTTTCTGTTTATTGATGCGAGTTATAAATGCTTGAGCCCTTCTTTTACGTAGAGTGTGGAAAAACTTTTGCTCCTCACCTTTCTTCTCAACATGATACTAGTGCCCCATCAGTTCTAATCCTTCTCTTTTTTTTTTGCTATCCTTCTTCTGCCTATGTCGTTACTCTTCTTCTTCATTCTACGTGGGTAAGAATCTAGAGAGGTCGTCTCCCTTTTTTTCTCTCCTCTTTCTTTCCACTTGTCCATGTCATCCTCCGGAACGTTGTCTTCCATGAATCCACTCTCATTCTCTACTCTTCCTAGTATTCATCACTACATCAACGTCAAACTCACTACCACTAATTATTTATTGTGGCAGACGCAATTCATGTCTCTTCTTTAGAGTCTAGGTCTGGTTGGGCTCATCGATGGTATAGATCGTTGCCTTCCTCCAACGATCAACACTCCTCCCACCTTCTCTCAGGTTGTCGCCACATCTCCAGCATCTCAAACTAGCTCCTCTGGCTCCGCCTGGGTCAATCCTCACTATCAGGTGTGGGTCCGGAAGGACCAGTTACTACTCACCTAGATAATGCAATCCTTATCCGAGGAGGTTCTTTCCTCCGTCACTAACGTTGAGACATCCTTCGATGCTTGGCACACACTTGCAACAACGTTTAGTACTTCATCCCACACTCATATTGTCCAACTCACCATGCAGATCCACAATTTGAAAAGGGGTGACATGGACGTTGCTTCTTACCTTCGTCAAGCACGATACATCGTCAAGGAGTTCCAAACAGCTGACCATCCTATCTCAAATGCAAACTTCAATGCCATCATCTACAATAATCTTCTATCAGATTTCAGTGACATTGTTGCTGCATTATCTACTTGATCTACTCTAGTCAGCTTCCCCAAGCTATGAGCATCTTGTTGGGTCATGAGATACGTCTCCAGACCACCCACGACATGCTCTCAGCATTGCTACCCACCCCTACTACACTACCACTAACCACAACTCCAGCAACAAATGTGGCACACTTTGTTCCCATTTCCCGTGGTCATGGACATCATTATAGTCGTGGCCATGGCCGCAAATTAGGAGAGCGTCAAGATCCTTGCCTAGTGTGTGGTGTTTATGGCCACAATCCTTACAAGTTTTGATTCTATCATCGTGACTTAGCTCCTCCTCATGCATATGCTGCATATTCTTCAACGACCCCAAATTATGGTACTGCTTTTCCTCAAACACCTGGTGCTCAATGTAAATATCATGTTTAGGCACACCCCTATTTTTTTTAAGCCTCATTACACCACAGCATGCTCTATTCAACCTTAGAGGTCTTTTTCTCAGCCTAAGCACTCTGTTATTGGTCATTTACTAATCTAGATTGTTAGACGCATCAGATTTACCGTTTAACGTTAGACGTTAAAATCTTAGCGTTCTATGTTGAACGTTAGAAACACAACGCTCTATGTTGAATGCTAATCTTCAGTTCAAATCTGGTCAAACTTTCCTTCTTTTTTTTGAACTCAAGATAAATTCTTAATATTTTAAATGAGTCTCTTACCTTATTTAGAGATATTTATTAACCTATTAAATAATTCATTTGACCATATCTGACTTGGCACTTTAAATTTGGAATGTCTATAGTCTGAGTGTGTAAGACGCTAGCAATGTTGCGTCTTACATTAGACATTGTAAATGCTGCATCTTAATTACACCTGTGAGTTGGATCCTTGTCTATTCTTTCTTTCCTCTTTTAAAATAATTTGTACTGAAATTATTTCCATTTAAGGAAAATTTCTTTGATCGTGCATGACCTTAATCAGACTTTAACCATGCTTTATTTTCCATTAACTATAGAAATATTCTTTCATTAATGCAGTTGGACATCTGAAGGGTGTAGAACACTGGGATCTCTGTCTTTTACATAGAACGCTGGGATTCCTACGTTTAACACCTCAGAAATGGTAACTCTTTGCAACCATTGGATAACTTTGCCAATTTTAGATTTGTTACCTTTTCTTGACTCACCCTTGCCCCTATAAATATGTAGGTACCCCAACCCTTGCGAGGGGATGGAAAATTAGAGAACACACACAGAGAGAGAGAAACAAACACATAGAGAAATTTTGGAGAGGAATTTAGAAAGTAATTTTTTGGAGAGAGAGAGAGAGGAATTTTCTGAGTTTTGGGAGAGTTTTAGAGACCTTAAATCTTCTTCCATCTCTATTTATACTACATCAGCATCTTGCATTTCGTGTATTTAGTCCATGAACTAAAAGGGAGTTTTCTTTTTAAAGTACTTTGCATATTTCATTTTTTATGCATTCGTAGCTAAGCATATTGTGACCATGCCGACCCAGGAGTCCGGCGCGGAGTCACGCCAGAGGGAAGGAGATCACAGCCATACCAAGATGGCGAAGGCGCAAGGAAAGATAAAAGAAAAAGAAGTGAGGAGTCGCCACCTAGTCTTTTAAAGGAAAGACAAGGAAAACCACAAAAAGATGAATGCCTGAGGTGCAGATGTGAAGGCTGGATGTCTGCTAATCAGAGGATGGGTAAGGATTCCTATTACCCACAAGGAAGGTGTTAGTGTAACACCCGTAAAATTCATTTTGTAATTATTTACATTTTATTAATTTTATTCCTGAACGGGTGTTACTGTTCTGAGGCCCATTGTGCAGTTCTGTGCTATTGGGCTTGGGCCTCGTGGGTTGGCTTTTGTTTGCGTGTCCCTGTGCGTGGTTTGGCATTGTGCATTGTGGCACTGTGCGTGTGGGGCCTGGGTGTGAGGTCCCTGTGGGGCCCACATTTGTGGGTTGTTGGTTATGGCTGGTGGTTGGGCGGAGTGGTTGGTTGCTCGTGCGGTGTGCTGGTGGCTGAGACGCGCAGGTGAGCACGTTCTCAGCTACTGCGGGCGCAGGCTTTATAAGTCGCACCGCTCTCCTCCGTCGCCATCGTCGTCTTCTCCTTCCTTCTTCTTCCTTTCCCATCCTCCTCGACGCCGCATCTCTCCTCCTCCCACACCTTCTTTCTCTTCCTCCCCACTCTTCCTTCTCCTTTCCCCTTCTCCTTCCACCTGACCTCCTTTGTTTCCTCTGCTCTTCGCCTGTGCGTCGGTGGGAGAGAGAGAGAGAGAGAGATTGAGGGAGCGACGCGGAGGGCTGCGGCCGTGCGTGGAGCTTGGGTGG
The DNA here is from genome assembly GCA_024699735.1 of Posidonia australis. Lineage (NCBI taxonomy): Eukaryota > Viridiplantae > Streptophyta > Magnoliopsida > Alismatales > Posidoniaceae > Posidonia > Posidonia australis. The sequence continues at coordinate 9,263 of JAMKQA010011238.1, forward strand.
AGCGTCCTCGAGACTGTGGAGTGCTCCCGTGGCCGTGGTTGCGCCGGAGCTCGCTAGAGTCTGGCCGAAGATCGCCAGAGGCGTTTTCAGGTACACATCTCCACCTCATATAATAAAGAGCATGAAATTGGTAGAAAATGCTAGGATTGCATAGAATCTAGGTAAATTTACTTTCCTAGAATTTATTGTGATTTATTGTGTATTTATGGTGGATTTATGGACATTTATGTCATGGTTGCGTTATGGGTCGTTTTGACCCTTTGTCTTTCCTATTTTATATCTTGATGCATGGTGAATGGATTGTAGTTTTGTTTGTTGGGATTTGGAGTAGACTCGAGGGTCTACATCTTATGTTTTACGCAAGATTTTTTGGTGTTTGTTTAAAGGGTCCGATCGGAGGTCCCAGTTGGGGCAATTTCGGACGATAGGGTTTGGGCCGTTTTTTGGTTTCGCAGAATTCGACATACCGAAATGAAAACGGCATACCGAATTAGTGAATTTCGGTATACCGATTTCTTTCGGTATACTGTTTTTCTGTCAGTTTGCTCCTGTGGTCGATTCGGCCTGTCGAATCACCCCGGTCGACCGAATCAGTAGATTTTGGCATACCGAACTTGATTTTTAACATGCCGAATCAGGGCTTAAATGAGTTTATAAAATGCATTTTTCGATGGTTTTCTGGATTACCGTTGTAGACACCCCAATTTTGAGATCACTTGGTAGGAAACTCCTCCAGGTGATGCTCTGGTCGCGACCACCCAAAACTCTAACCTACTCAAGCTCAATTAGGCCCACACTAGCCCACTCTGACCCAATTAAACTTGAAACCAAACAACAGAAATTAAATCGACTTAAAATCCATTTAAAAACCCTAATTAATTAAAACAAAACCCTAATTAAGTAAAATCCAATTAAACACACTTAAATACATTTAAAACCCTCTTAAAATCCAATAAAACCCTAATTAATCAAATAAAAACCCTAATTAAGTTAAATGAAATTAAAGCCACTTAAATCCATTTAAAATCTACTTAAAATCTAAAATTAAAACCCTAAAAAGAATCCCTAAAAAATCCTAAATTAAAACCATAAACCCTAATTAAACCCTAAATTACAAAATCAGAAATTAAATTAAAATCACTAAACCCAAATTCCAAATTAGAAACCTAAAAAGCAAAACCCTAAATCCATAAAAATTCCAAAAACAAAAATAAAACAAAAAAACCCAAAATAATTAAAACCTAATTTAAAACCAATTAAGTAAACCTTAATCATGAATTTAACATAAATAAAAGCCCAAAACTAAACCCAAAAAATCCATTTTAAAATCTAAAATTAAAACCCTAAAAATCCCAAAATAAAATGAAAACAAAAAATCCAAAACCCTAAGCCCATTAAGCCCAACACTATTCAATTCAAAAATTCAATTCAAAACTTTAGAAAAGTCAAAAATAATTCTGGCGACCCTATTTTTCCGGCGAGAACTCCGGCGAGCAATCCCGAGGAATCCGGAGTAGATATCAGCTTCCGTGATCTTTGGCCAACCTCCTCCTGCTCACGCCCGATCCAACGGCGTTCATTCGCTGAAGGGAGGAGGATCAACGGCGGAGAAAAGCCTCGCCGGAGTATAAATGGTATTGCTGTTGACGAGGAAGGGGGGCTTTTCAGAAAATTTTTAGACCTTCTTCAAACCTTCGAGCCTCCCTTCAAGCAAGCCACGAGCCCAGCCAGAGCATCCAATCCGGTTTTCCCCTCAGCCACCAGCCGTGAGACAGCCACCAGAGCCTCGTTGGAGGAGCACGTTGCCGTCGACCGATCGCCGGAGTTTGTGGGAATAGCTACTCAGGTAACTCCCCATCCCTTCTTCTTCAATCCAGAGTGTCCTCCCTAGGTCCCTTAGGCTTCCGAGGCGTGCCACGGCGGAGCCAGGCTCCCCGCACGCCGTCGCCTCCCCTTCCGGTGGTGGGTTCACCACCACCTGCGACTTGCGGGAAAGGCCCTCAGGGGGCCTTCCCTCATCTCCTCCTCTCGTTCTCTTCTCCTCTCTCCTCCTCTTCTCTCCTCCTCCTCTGGTCTCCCTCCGCTCCACAAAAGCCCCACCGTCAACGCCCGATCCATCGAGCCGTCGTCGTCGCCGTTGACGCCACCGCCACTACCACACGCCGTTGAGGACACCCCCACGTGCACGAGTCCACCACACTCCACGCCGACGATCCAGGAACCTCCGCGCATCCCCAATGAGCCCACCGAGCCGCTCCACCGCCTGCTAGAGCCTCTGCAGCGACCCAACTGCCGCTATCGTCCCCGTCGCCGGAGACGAAGGTGGGGGAAGGCTTCCAGACCTCCTCGGGTCGGCATAGTCACAACCGTGTTTTGTCCCATTGAGATGAGATTGTGGGCCGTCAGTGGTGGTCCCCTGGGACACCTGACGCGTCGCTTTACCAAGGTTTAGGAAGAATTTTCAAAAGATATGAAAATGGTTTGGAAGATGGATTTCAAGGAATAGTTGGTCTATTTTGGAAAATGTTTTCCTGGTTTTTCAAGGAACAGTGTGGGACCGTGTCGTGGGGACCAGGGAATGTGACGACATTCTCAGGTGGTCAGGCACGACTCCCTGGTTGAGGTTGGAGGCCGAGATACCTGAGGCTGAGGGGCGTCGGGTCCTGGAGGTATGAGACTCCTTCACTATCGTTTCAAGACTAGGGTTGTGGTCCGCGGGTTGAGGTGTTTCGTGGCATGACGAGGAGGTATGATACTCTTGCTGTCGTTGTGAACACTAAGGCTAGGGTGTTGTCGAGTGTGGAGGTATGATACTCCTTCCTAAGCACCGTGTATGGAGGTTGTCATGAGGAGGCATACCCTGTGGTGGCCAGTGCGGGTGAGACACGTGCCCCGTAGTTGGTAGCGTCCTGAGAGACAGGACAGCCTTCCCAGGGAGGAGTTGGCTTCTAAGGGTTCTCCTAAGGAAGGGGAATCGCGGGATGGTAAACGCTCCTACACAGGGTGGCCGTCACCGTGGCAGTGCAAAATGCTGGGTCGCTCCTCAGTGGACTGCGTGTGGCCAGAGTTTGGTTGCCTGGCGCCGGCCTTCCAGACTCACTGTGTGTGGTTTTGGCCATTGAGGGCCTTTGCTTGTGGCTTTGGACTAGTAGAGCCCTAGTTTGTGGTTTTGGCCGGTGTGGGCCTGATTTATGAGGTTTTGAGAAAATGGTTTGCGAAATGAATTTAAAAGAAAGTTAGATTTATGATTTTTGTTTTCCGCAGTTTTCGTGGAGTGCGTACTGGATGACTTTGGTTACTCATGCGTTTTCCTTGTGGTTTTGGTTTGCAGGTGCAGACTTGCAATTGGTTTAGCGTAGTGCATATAAATCGGAGTCCCCTAGCCGCACACATAGGTTCTTGATAGTTTGATATTTACTGTTTAGCTTTAATTTTCCCGTAATTTAATTTGTTTAAATTATTATAGAAAATTTGGGACGTGACAGTTAGGCAAACTCATACGCCCGAGAAACTCAATCCTTCTAGTCTAATTGCTTACTAAAGGCTAGATGGATGTTTGCTAAACCTGGATCATGCTTTAATCATGCTAATTTGTATGCCATGACAAGACTGGATGGATGTGCAAAATGATGTGCGAAAACTGCAAAGAAATCCACATGAATTGCCAAAATCGCAGAAAATCACATGAAATGACGAGGTTTTTGTAAAGAACGCTTCTGAAAACCATATTGATGTCAAAAGGATAAAAGGTAGAGTCAACTTAAGTCCTCGAAACGATGGAAAAAGTTGTGAAAATCAAAGTAGAAAAATAACTCGTAAATGGGAGAATGTAAGCCTTCCGGTAAATTAATGTACGCCCTCGGGCGATGAAATTTAAATCAAATCAAAAATCTGAAATGTGGGATTGAAGCAAATCAAATCGAATATAGGATAAGAAACTCTGAAGACAAGGTGAAGAAAGAAATCCACGAAGGAAAGGCATGGGATGCCGGCTCGCTAAACAGAGATGCAAATGTGGGGAGAAATGATATGAAATGCATGGATAAGTGCCAAAATGTGCAAAAACTCTAAAGAATGACTTAGACAAGGACTATGCAAGACTGAGTGCAAAAATTGAGAAGCATGCTCATGAATTGGAGGCACAGGGGCAATTTAGTCATTTTCCTGGTCAGATGTGATAAATGCTAGCATGGGAGTAATGCATGATCTAATTTATGTCAAATGTTATTTGCAAGAAAACATGGAGGAGAAAACCAACAAAATGATATAAACACAATAAAGAACAAACATAAGGGTCAAGATGCAAAATTCAAAAAAGAGAGTAAGAATCTGGATGAAAAACATGTTCATGACCCCTATTCTAACATGCAAATGATGGGTCCAATGTTAATGTGGCACTAAGATGTGGAAATTGTACTTAGGTAATTTTTTGAAAATTCAGGGTCTAAAGTGCAAAATTCACACATATGTGCAAATGTGACCAAAATGTGAGACTAAAGATCAAATCTCAGTGAAAACATGATTTTTAAATGGAATCTATGATTAAATGCAAAATATGAAATGCCATGAGTGAAAAATATCCCAAAATATGTAAGAAAACATTTAAAATCCTAAATGATGAATTTGGAAATAATATAAAGGCCTATATGCAAGTTATATGTGCTCAGGAATGATTTGATGTAATCCATGGACTTTTATGCAAAATATCAGGGCCTGAATGTGATAAAAATGAGGCTTTTATACTTTCAGTGCAATTATGAAGTTTCCTAAGGTCTAGGATGCAAATTTCACATAGAAAACTTATTTTAAAAAGCCTCAGGAGACAAATGCAAATGTTCAGGACTTAAATACAAAGAAATCATGGTTCCAAGGACCTAGATGTGATAAAAACATGCATTAATATGTTAGAAATTAAATAATAAAATATTCAGGGGGTTACATGCAAAATTCACAGAGAAAATAAAAGAAATAAATGTATTTTAAAACTACAGGGACTAAAATGCAAATGTTTAGACCTAGATGCAATAAAAATGATTTAAATGTAATAAACTAAGGACCTAATAAAAATAAACCAGAACTAGAGGGGCCTGATCTAAAAAAGAAACTATTCGAAGATCGCCGACGTTCTCCCTCAAGTGAGGCTTCAGCGGAGAATCAGTGGCGGAGGGGAGTGCGTGGAGGCACGGCGATCATCCCTGAGAGGTTGGGCAAGGTTGGGGAGGCCTGAGGCCTCCCCCCCACCTCACGCTCCGGCGGTGCCCTCTGAACGACGACGGAGAAGACGATGGCGCGGCGCGACGGTATCTCGGAGGCTAGAGCAGCGCAGCGATGGCTGGGAAAGCTCCGGGGCAGCGCGAGGAGTCTTCTGGTGGCTTCGACGATGGCTGGGGTGGTCCCAGTTGATCTCCCCATCCCCTACATCGGTGGTGAGGTTGCGGTGGATCATCAGGGCTTTCCGACGGTCCAGACGGTGAGGGAGCGGCGCGGATGGCTTTGTGGGGAGGTGAAGAGTCTTCCCGGAGCAATGACGCGGAGCGGGAGAGCCTGGCTTGTTCCAGTGACTCTTCGTCGGCGATTAGCGGCGTGTGTGTTGGAGCAGGGGATCTGGCGTCGACAGCGGGCGTCCTCTGGGTCTTCAGATGGCCTAAGAGGCTAAAGGGTAGGAAGAGAAAAGAGGAGGAGGGAGGAAGGGTGGGCCAGTGCGCTCGCGCCACCGCAGAGGGCTATGGGTTCACCAGAGGGGGTGAACCCATCACCGGAGATGGGGATGTCGACGTACAGGGGGCGCCGCTCCACCGCGACATGATCCAGGGGCCTAGGGGACCTAAAAGGCTATACAGAATTGAACTAAAGGGAGGAGAATTGTACCTGACGTGTGCAATGTCCTCTCCGGCGCGGAGGATCGACGGCAAGAGCCTTCGGTGGCTCTGGTTTGTGGAAAAAGGTGGCTGTTGGCTTGGGAAATTGGTTGGAGAGGTGCCCTCAGTCTCTACGGGATTGGCTAGGTTTTGGAGATGGGTTTTCGCACGCTAGGGGAGGCTGGAGGCAGATTGGAAGATGTTGGGTTCGTCGACGGTGGCCAGCTTTATACCCCGACGAACCTCCGTAGGGTTGTCGATCAACTTTCTCAACCACTGGGTGCTGCAGGATCGAGCGCGCGAGTTGGGGATGCTCGACTGAGATCACGGGGAGGTTGCGGATATGCTTTGGAGATTTCGGGGTTGACCGGAGTCGTAGTCGGAGAAAAAGGAGCTCGCTGGAATTATTATTTTTGTTTTTATAAGGTTTTTGATTTAAACATTGATTGGGCTTATTGGGTTGAGTTTGGGCCTACGAATTGGGCTTTAGTTTTTTTGTTTTTTCCTTTTTCTTTTGGTTTTTATTTTGGAATTTTTAGGGTTTTTTAGGATTTTAATTTTAGGTTTTTAATTGAACTTTGTGGTTTTAATTTAATTTCTTAATTTTGTAATTTATGGTTTAATTAAGGTTTTGATTAGTTTAGTTTTTTTGTTTTGTGATTTTTTAGGGATTTTTTAGGGTTTCGATTTTAATTTTTTTTAAATTAGGGTTTTGAATTTTAATTTAGGCATTTTATTTATGTTTTATGATTTTAATTAAATTTGTAGTTAAAGTTTAATGGGTTTTAAATTAGGGTTTTAATTATTTTAGGTTTTTTTATTTTATTCTTGTTTTGGGATTTTCATGGATTTTAGGATTTTTTATTTTAAGTTTTTAATTAGGGTTTTGTGATTTGAATTTGATTTTTAATTTTGGGACTTAGGGTTTGATTAATTGGTTTGAAATTAGGATTTTGGATTTTAATTTGGGTTTATTGGTTTATTTAGGGTTTTTGGATTGATTAGGGTTTTGAATTTTAATTAATTAGGTTTTTTATTAGATCTTGACTTTAATTTTGGTTTCCACTTAATTACTTGGGGTTTTTAAATGGATTTAAGTGGATTTTATTTCATTTTGACTTGAATTAGGTTCTTTTGTTTTATTAATTGGGTTTTTAATGGATTTAATTGGATTTTACTTAATTTGGGTTTTTACTTGATTAATTAGGATTTTTATTGTATTTTAAGTGGATTTAATTGGGTTTTATTTGGTTTTAATTTCGATTAGGTCAGAATGGGCTAATGTGGGCCTAATTGGGTTAGGGTTTTGGTGGTCGCAACCAGAGCATCATCTGGAGGAGCCTGCTGCCAAGTGACTTCAAAATTAGGGTGTCTACACATATATACTTTGTTACAACTAGGAGAATAAAACCCTTGGGTAAGTATTTTTCTTTTTATTTCATATAATTTCTAATTTGTTTTGAGCCTTGTGATTTTTATATCTTGAGATGCATGTTATAGATTTTGATGAAACTTGTCCTAAATAGAAATAGACTTGGTATGCTAGTATATATGTTTTATGCAGGATTTGTGGTTCGACGGAAAGGAGTCCGTCGGAGGGCCCAATTCTGACGAACGAATAAGTTAGGACCTGGGGAAGATTTCAGGAAACGAGAATTTCGATATGCCGAATAAAATCGATATGTCGTTTTTCTATCAATATTCAGCCCTGAACCCTGTTTCGGACGACCAAATATATTCGATCGACTGTTTTAGAGGATTTTGGACTCTGAACCAGGGAAATTCTGACAACTATCCCAAAATTCTGTCGATCGATCGGGGCACTGAGCCTATTTTGGTCTACCGTTTTGCTTCAGCATACCAAACCAAACCAAACTAAACCCTAAAGCCAAATAAAAGGAATTTTTGATAAAGATGAATATGAATTGATTTTTATGCTTAATTGATGCGTTTTGGCATATGGTTTAGAAAGAGTTTTATAAAGATTTATAGAAGAGATATCCAGAAAGAAAAGAATAGTTTTATAGAAAGATTTCTGTAAGAGAAAATGCATGTTTTTAGAATAAGATTTCTAAAGTTGTGGTCTTGGTTAGAGAAACTGGGTGCCTAGAGATAAGTGTTGAATGGGTAGGTGTAACAACTGTGTTTAATTTTCCATTTAATATAAACCATGGAATTTCCTATACTATTTGTAGATGGTTTGTTAATGATTAATCTGGGTTATATTTGTTGGCTGTGGTGTCTCCCTGTATTTTTTGCTCTTGGTTTTTCCCTTGTGGTGTGGCTTTTTTGGCTTGTGGATCTATGATGCAATTGGGATCCATGTTTGGGGGTAAGACCCACTTGGATTTGACCTTGGACCTGGTCAAGAGCCCAACCATGCCAGTGACCCTCCTTTCCTTTCTTCTCCGCACTCGTGACCTGCGACCGGTCCTCTCCTACACGTAAGGCCTAGTGGGATGGCTACTCGTCCCGTCCCCTCCGGAGCAAAGAGGCTAGCGGCTGACCGGAGGGATCCGAAGGATGGTAGGCACGGAGGTGGCTTTAAAGGGAGGTGTGCAGCGTGGGGGTGAGGAGGAGAAACCAGAGAGAGGGAGAGATCGAGTGCGGAGGCTGAGGGGAGGCAGCGCACCGGAGGAAAGCATGCCAGCGGGGGTAGGCCGATGTCGTTCATTGCCGGAGCTCGAGGGCATGCGAGGCTCATCGGAGCCAGGTACGCATTCCCCCTCCATTTCCCTTTCCTTATTGTGGCATGTTTAGGTTAAGGGATAATCAAGGATAATGATGTTAAAATCATGCAAAAATAGGGAAATTGTTGAGAATGAGATGAATAATGTGTTTATGTTGATATCATGTTGATTCATGGGTGTTTCGTGGAATTTTCGTGGGTATTCTTGATGCATGCTACAGTGATGCCATATGAGTCTCATGCCTTTGTGAATTTCCATAGAACAGCATGCTTAATGGGGTCTGCTCCGTACTCCCACTTTGGGGAGAAGAGAAGACGGAGGCTGGGGAGGTTTTCTGCAATCGCAGAAAACGGTATGCCGAACTGGGTTCAGTATGCCGAAATGCTCCCAGGTGGTTCCCTGGGCCACTGATTCAGACGATCGGGGTAAATTCGGTCGACCGAATCAGGGGATTTCGGACGACCAGATGATTTCGGTCGACCGTTCTAGCAGGGAACTGATAAAACTGACAGGGATTTGGAATACCGAAAGATTTCGGTCGATCGAATCAAGGATTTTCGATCGACCGGGACCCTATTCGATATGCCGAATTAGGACCCAAGACTATATTGAGAAATGCTTCGTTAAATGTTGATAAATTTGGATAAATGCATGATAAAGGCATGAGATGCATGGAAATGATTTATGAAATATTACATGTGAACATGTTGTTTTAATGATGCTTTCCATGAATTTTGAACACATGATTTATGTGGATTAATGTAGACCCATGTGCGGGGTAATGGCATGGTACAATGGCCATGAATGAACGATTGGGGTTCCTTTTGAAACATAAATGATAATGTGACGCACAATGCGTGGGATTTATTAAGAGTTTTATGAATGAAAAGAACGGTTTTGTCAAATGTTTTGAAAAGAGAAACTACATATGGTTTTAAAGAAATTTATGAAATTGTAGGAACCACAGCTAGACCAGGGCTTGCTGACAAGGGTTGTGAGACCTCTAGCGATGTCAGGGATGTGTCCGTGGTAGACCTGTCAATTCTTGACACGACACGATTACACGAAACGATACGACACGACACGATAACACGATAAAATTTAGTTATAATTTTTTTTAATTATTTTGAAATATTTATGTGATTTATGGTTAATAAACATAATTTTATTTTGACACG